>JARKIC010002247.1:0-69867 GCA_029378375.1 Mycena olivaceomarginata | reverse complement strand
CGACAATCATCCATCTGCCGTCATCATCTCTGATAGTATCGTCGATTAACTTATATCACTCCATAAGTTGCATCAATGCCGGTACATTGAAGGTGAGTATGATCTCAAGTTACCGCGAACTGTTCTGCAAGGTACCCTTTTTTCCAACCCAAATCCTTCATGCTGTCAACTGAAATGACAGGAAGCAAACTGAATCAGAATAAAGGCCTAGTCAGCCAATATGTGCATGAATTTGGATGCTCTATAAAAAATACTGTTTGTAAACAGTTTTAAATGGTTTTAAACAGTTTAGATACCGTTTCCGTTTAATTTACCAGCTTCCGTAAACGAAAAACTAAATGGTTGAAGCCTTAGCCAGGGTGGAAGGCGGAAAAGAGAGAAGCAAAGAGCCTGGCCTTTCATGTGAAAAATGTCAACGTGGCCACAGCGTGAAGCTCCGAATGCTGTGGGCTCACGGGATGTGCCTCCACCGCTGAAACCCCGATTCAGGTTTCAGTGCGCAGTTCAAGTGCTGTGCTCAGAGCATCGGTGGGATTGATCACACAAATCTGGTTAGCCGAATCTGACGCCGTTTACAGACTTGATTGGACAAAGGCCCAGTACTCCTAGTCTCTTATAAACAGATGCTATAACATTAAACCTCGTACCTCGGTTGTTATAAGTACTCCCAACCAGTCCGAATTCGTGTCTGATTCCACAGATTTGGAGATCTGAAACAAGCGTGGTTATCCTGCGGCGCAGTGGGATTTGGGTCCAGATCCAGTGTTCTCTGGGTGACTGTCAATTCACGAACCCCGTCTCAATGGTTAATCTGTCCCAATTGGGAATTCGGGGTTGGGTTTGACAGTTCGCAGTTCTTCCGGAGCTCGGAAATGATGTGCGTAGTTTGTCATGGGGCAGGAAGTGTGGAAAATACCGTGGACCTAAGGAGTAAAAAGAACAACAGATGAACCTTACTGTGCTATTTCGTAGGATTTCGTTAAAGAACGGTTAAAATCAACCCTTTTTATAGCCTTCTGTCCGTCCGAAGCTGGATCCCCATATGGTTAAATTGCGCCGCATGACCACAGCACGGCAGATTAGCACTACTTATCAAATTGGCATGGGCGCCATCCGGCCGGCATGCAAGAAGATATCATTCTATTCAGCCCTGCTTGCATGCCGGGCTGCGAACACTTGATGGCTGGCTCATTAAATGAAATGCCGCTTTTTTGCGGATCGTATTTTTTTTTTAGGACTTATTAACTGTCACTGGTTGGGAGATTCAAGTTTTTCAGGACAATTTACGGTGAAAAATAATAGCGCAGTATAATGAAGCTTACCCAAACACGCGCGAGCGTGTAGACGACTGTCCGGCCTTACGGGATCACACAGAGATGGTGGGGGAAAGATACGATGATATTAACAAGGTGCATGAACAAGTTACTTATATACTAAACATGTGAGTCATAATGAGTCGTGAATATAGTCATAATAAATACGCTACCCGTAGACTGGTTGCCCGAGTCATATCTGAGTCATTCTCCAACACTCCCCCTCAAGCCAGCAGTCCCATGTTGGAACAAAACTGCTCGTGCTTCATGCGAGCCAAGCCCTTGGTGAATATGTCTGCAATCATATCATTAGTGGGACAATATTCAACATGAACAATACCAAGTTCAACACATTCTCGAATAAAATGATTTTCGATCCGGAAATGTTTTGACCTTGCGTGATGCTGAGGATCACAAGCGATGGTAATCGCCGCCTGATTATCTGAGTAGATGAGTGTCGACTGTTGATAAGGAAAGTCGAATGGGAGGGCAGCAAATAGATATCTGAGCCAAATTGCGTGTCGCGCGGCGGCAGTGAGTGCTGAATATTCAGCTTCCGTAGTGCTAAGTGCGACGGTTGGTTGTTTCTTGGAATGCCAAGCAATAGGGCTGCCAGCAAGAAGGTAGACATAACCAGATACAGATTTGCTGTCATCCGGATTGGACGCGAAATCGGCGTCACTGTACGCGCCATAGTGGTTGAAGAGAGAAATTGAGTCGGACCGAAACTCCGGTCCTCCGAACGTGATCCGCTGATCATGTGTACCTTTCAGGTACCGAAACACTCTCTTGAGCGCACTCCAGTGTGTTACACTTGGGTTCGCTGCATACGCTCCGATTCTACCAACGGCATATGAAATATCTGGCCGACTGATAGTTGCTGGCCAAATCAGCTTACCCATGTATTCGGAAAAGCTGTAGCCTCGCTCGTCGATGGTCTGCCCCTGGCCTGGATTCTTCTCTAGAACAACATTCGGGTCCATTGGTGTCGTAACCGTGGACATCTGATCGTACCCAAAATGCTTCAAGACACCGTCAATGTAGTGCTCTTGCGAAATCTGGATGGTCCGCTGTGCGCGGTCTCGATATATCTCAATACCTATAATTTTCTTGGGCTCGCCGAGGTCTACAATTTCAACTTCTTGGTCCAACGCGGCCTGCGTAGCCGATAGCATGGTGGTACTGTTGCCGATTAACAGTAAGTCATCCACCCAGACCGTAATAATGACGAATTTGTCGTTGATTTGGCGTAGATACACGCCGTGGTCGACTTCAAGACGGCCGAAGCTGTTCTTCGTGAGGAAACCATGGAGTTTTCGATTCCATTCTCTTCCTGACTGTTTCAATCCGTACAAGGTTTTCTTGAGATGACACTTGCGTCCAGAACCATCGTCGAAACCAGGAGGTTGTTCCATAAACACCTCTTCCTGCAATTCTCCATTCAGGTATGCTCCTTTCACATCTAGTTGCTTCATCTCAAGATCTTTGACAGCAGCTATTGCTAGGAGGGCTCGAAGGGACTCAAGACGGACAACTGGGGCAAATGTATCGAAATAATCAACACCAGGAACCTGTGAGTAGCCTTTTGCTACTAGTCTCGCTTTATAGCGAACTATATTGCCTTGCTGATCCGTTTTCAAGTCGAATACCCAACGGCAGCCAACAGGTTTGCGTTCTGCAGGACAATCCTCGAGTTCCCAAGTACCCATCGCCTTTAAGTTGTCAAGTTCAGCGTTGATAGCTTGCTCCCATTGCAGCCATTCGGGTGACGCTTTCGCCTCGGAAATGCTACGGGGAATATTCGGTTTCCCGGGGTCAAGCTCTCCGGTTGTTGCCATGTATACAAAGTTCGCGATGGGGTTTGCGTCCTCATCCTCGTCTTCTGCGACTGGATTGGCCTCCGGTTGTTCTCGATTTGGACGGTGGGCCTGCTCTCTGCGAGCAGCGGGGTTACCCAGCTTCAGGTAATTGTGGTCAGGTACGTTGCGCGTTAACTTCCTGCGGAGTGGGATCGGATTTAGTGGATTAACCTTTGGATCAGGTTCCGTCTCTATGCGAGGCGTTGTCGGCGCGGATGGTGGCGCTTTGGGCTTTGGTGTCCTCTCGCTCGATGGCGGCGGTGCTGGCGGTGGCGTAGATGGTGCTGCAGGTGGATCAGATGCTCCTGGTACGTTCTGCGTGGGTTTCTGCGGAGTTGACGGCGGTTTCGCTGATGTGCCATTCGTAGACCCGTTATTCTCCCCCTCGGATGGTGCATCCATCAAAATTTCAGTGAATTTGGTGGAGGGGTCAGTGAACCGGAAGTTCCGCGAGATTTTGACGCGGTGAGTCTTAGCGTCGTAGTACCGTACTGCCTTGGGACCATCTAGATGTCCGCAAAATATATGTTTTATTGCCCTCTCATCTAGCTTCGATAAGCTCTTCACGTCCTCGCGAAAAATCCATACCGGTGCTCCAAATTCCTGGAAATGAGATACATTTGGTTCTCCTTCGTGAACGCCTCGTGCGGCGTGATTCCATTGGGTAGGGCTTTAGTCGGCGATCGGTTGCGAATATATGCGGCGTGTGTTACCGCCCATTCCCACAGACTTTTTGGCAGATTCTTCTCCGCCAACATTGCTCTCGCCAGCTCGACAAGTGTACGATTCAGTCTTTCTGCCACGCCGTTTTGGGATGGCGAGTAAGGTGCCGTCGTACGGAGTTCTATCCCTTTTTCCGCAAGTGCTGATTTCAACCGGCTGCTCAGATATTCTCCGCCTTCGTCAACACGAATCCACTTCAACTTGAAACCATACTGACGTTCCAGCCATCCGACATGGTCCAGAACTTTTGTCTCAGCCTGGTTCTTGTTCTTCATAAACAGAACTGTCATTCGCCGGCTGTTATCGTCGCTGAAGGAGATGTAGTAATAATTTCCCTCGGTTGACCGTGTGCGCGCAGGACCCCATAGATCGCTGTGCGTGCCTTCCCCTGGGTTCTCGGACCGGTGAAGGGCTTCGTGCGGGAATGGCTTCCGATGCATTTTGGCCTCAATGCAAGCCTCGCAAATATCGGCGTCGGATTTCGTGCTGGGATCAACGGTAAATCCGTCTACAGACTCATTTCGAATCAGTAACTCTAATGTTGAGTCGGATACATGGCCGTAACGGCGGTGCCACGCCATCCAGCTGTTGGGATTGTTACCCTCCGAATTTCCGACATTCGCGTGATTACCGGGAAGGACTGTTTTTGCGTCAAGCCAATAAAGTCGGTTTACCTTCTTCCCTTCAAGAAACAATTTCCCTGATTTCGAATAGATGCTTGCTTTGCCGTTTTTGAATGTCGCTGATCCTCCTGCCTCGTCGATGCGAGTAATTGAAAACAGATTGTTGGCGGCTGTAGGTGCGTATAAGGTATTGTGTAACGAAACTGTCTGTCGTTCACCGTTTACAAATGATTCAAGTGTTACGGTCCCACGTCCATGGGCTTTTACCGAGTTGTCGCCTAGTCCGTTGATGGTTTCGCCCTCAAGTGGAGTATAATCCGAGAATTGTTCCCGTTTATTGGCGATATGGACTGTACAGCCGGAATCCGCTAACCACGCGTCTTTCGACAGACTTGAATCAAAATGGGGTTTGTCGGAATGGACAGCCATGAATGATGCATGGTGGTTTGAGTCCTCGGAATTCTGGTGCGTACCTTGATTAGCCTTGTTTCCTTGTCTCTTACCTTTCCATCTCCCTTTACCTTTCCCACTGTAATTCTCGGGGCGCTGGCCTTCTTTGCCGCCTCCCTTACTCCAGCAATCCTTCGCCATATGGCCTGCGGCTCCACAATTGAAGCATCCGTCTTTCGCGTGCGTGCCGGATTTGCCGTGCTGATTGTTCCTCCCGAACATTGCTGATGATCCACTAGATTCTCCGGCTTTCTCCTTCTTACGTCGATACTCCTCAAGTATGAGGGCAACCAGTTCGTGTGAAGTGACTGTGACGGGGCTCACCGGCCCAGTAGAGGATGAAGGTACGTTGGTATTTGTGGTTGCTGTCAGCTTACCGCTGTTTGCTGCCAAGTACGAGCTTGTGAACGAATCCCAGGATTCTGGGAGTGAAGTGACCAACGCGATGAGGAACTCCTGGTCTGATACCAGGCTACCCATGATGTTGAGTTGCTCTTGAATTGAGCAGCTCCGTGATGTGGGCCGCGATGTCGCTGCCTTCGTCAGCAATCGTACGGTAAAGTCTCCGCCGATATGACATTATCCCCAAATGACCACTCGCCTCTTTCACAGTGCACAACTGCGTCCACATCTGTGCCGCCGTTGCTGCTCCCCGCAATATGAACCATTTGGGAATTACCCAAGGCAAGCTCAATTTTGCTTCTAGCCTTTCCATCTCTCTTCTTCCATGCTAAAATCAATTTCCTCTCGTCTGCAGTTGGCGCCGTCGGATTCGCGATCGTCGGATGCGCCTCGGTGCCATCAACTAAACCCTCAAGGTCGTTGTCTCGGAGTATCGCTAATGCGCGACGCTTCCACGGCATCCAGTTCTCCTCATTGAGGAGCTCAATACGAGTTGAAGAGTGTTCGGACATGGGAATGATTGGATTGGCAAAATATCTCTGTATTACAACAAGAGTCTATTGAATTGTCGGGGCAGGTGAAATGAAGTCAAAGTGTCGGTGAGTGTTCTGTGTGATTAGTAGGCAGGGTCGGGGCCCATAACCTAATAGCGCAGTATAATGAAGCTTACCCAAACACGCGCGAGCGTGTAGACGACTGTCCCCTTACGGGATCACACAGAGATGGTGGGGGAAAGATACGATGATATTAACAAGGTGCATGAACAAGTTACTTATATACTAAACATGTGAGTCATAATGAGTCGTGAATATAGTCATAATAAATACGCTACCGTAGACTGGTGGATTGCCCGAGTCATATCTGAGTCATTCTCCAACAAAAAATGTTGTTTGTTTTTCAGACATTTTTCACCGAAAAAGGTAGTGAAAAACTCAAAACATTTTCACTATTTTGTGAGTTTGAGGTGAAAATTTAAAAGGAAGCTCAAAAGAGGTGAAAAAGATTTGAATTTTTCACTGCTTTTTTCAGTGAAAAATGCCTGAAAACAAACAACATTTTTCACCATAAATTGTGCTGAAAATCTTGAATCTCCCAACCAGTGTGTTCTTTGAGATTTTGCTCGTTGCTGTATCCCCATGTAGCCTTTCTCCTTTTGTTTTTCCTCTGCTTTTGCTCTTCGATTAACCCTTCCGTTTCCGCTTTCCAACACTGCCTTGGCATTTGCTGTCAAACAGCTGACCTGTGCACAGCTTTTCTGACCGGATGCAGTGGATCACAGTCACTGCTGCTCACACTGGGGGCAAAAAGGAATGCATATGAAAACTATATGCGTCAAATGCATATGGTCCGCAGGTGGAACAAATGTCACAAAGCTGCCTTTGACAGACAAAGGGCAGCTTTGTTGCATGCTTTGTGCTCCTGTGTGGGGGAACAAAGCATGTGCCAAAGGCAGCCTTTGAAAGTCAAAGGCAACCTTGTACATTCGGCATCAAGTGCAAGACCATATTCGTTTGACGCATATGATCTTCATATGCGTCAGTGATTGCCCCCAGTGTCATGGCACAGCATGGTTCTAATCATGCAGCCAAGAGGCCACATATCTCACCGGCAGTTTCTTTCACTTTTTTTTGCTCATTCTCTTGGGTTAACTTCTAACACAGCCTTTCATACCTAGTATACTAAGCAGATGCCTCGTATCAGTATGTGCGGGTTTACCATCACCCCAATTTGCGATATTTTTCTCAACCACCACCCTCTCCTACAGCCTTGGTTCCGACCTCACCGAATTTGGTTTGGTTTCTTCCCATGGCTATGTCTGGAAGACCTCCCAAATCACAATTTAGCTCTGGCTGGCCCAGCTTCTGACATACTGCTCCATCATGCGGCCTACTTTCAGCGCTCAAGGGCCACTCAAAAGAAGCTCGCTTCCAAAGGTGACCTTCCTTTGTTCTTTTCCCCCATTATTGTCTGCTTTCCTTACTGTCACTGTGACGGTATACAGACTATGGACACGGTGCAGTTCCACTACGAAATACAAATTCTATATAATGTACATACATATATTCGTTAGTCACAATAGGTAGATGATCCGCGATCATTACTTACCTAATCTTATCTTACTTTGCAACAACTCTTATGTCGTGAAGCCCGAGATCCACCAAGGCGAACCACCTTCTGCGTTAGACCCCCTGCCTGGCTGAGCAACCGTACAACTGCTCCGCGGCCCCCGCGTTACAGGGGTCTATCTCGGTCTACACGACCCGGGAGCTTCTCTCGCAGGAGCGCTCCATAGTGCTCACTGCTCGAATAGCAACGCCGGACTCGATGTCCGTGTGCGCTTCACCTCCAGCGTGGTCAAGCCCTCAACGACCCACATCACAATGGAGCCCACAGCGAGGGGCTTCACCACGGCTGGAGAAGCGACGGCAGGCATGAGCGCTTCAGCTCCTGGGGAGCAAGCAGCTATTGCCTGCGTCGAGGTGCATGGGAGCGCGGGACAACCCCCACCTTCCCCGTCATTACTGGTTAGATGGAGGAAGGCAGGTGGTGCACCCCATGCACGGGAGTGAAGTGCTTGGGAGCGCTCAACCTCACGGCGAGCGCTGAGCTACCCACTCCCTCCCTCCTATCACGACTTCTACCCTCTACAACGGTGGCGACGACAGCCGGAGAGGAAGTAGAAGTCACGCCACTCAAGGAGGGCGGACTTGTACTTTTGAGTTCTATTCGCCAATCGGCCTAGAAGGTCCGATCATGTGCTGGTCACGTGCTGGGCACACTTGCGATTCCCCAAGTCTCTTCCTCTGTGGCAGGACTCGCAGAGCAAGGGATTTGGAGCGCAGTGCCGTGCTAGACACGAGCGCAGCGTGTGGGAACTGCCTCGGGGCCGTACTAATGGAGTGACTGGCCGCCAGGGAGATTTAGCCGACATCACGGGACGGGAGGATTGAGCGCATATATTGCTGCTTGTCTTCCTCGTCCCTCTTTCCCTCGCTCGACCACTCGCATGTCGCAGAAACCCAAAACTCTAGAGGACCCTACAACCCTGTATTTGATCACCAGAATCCCAATCCCGTTATCAACCGAGCGGCGTCAACTCGACAAGCCACTAGGATGGAAACAGCGGCATCCTCGAGTGGACCGTCTGGCCCCGCCTCAAGCTCTAGTTCTCCTCCTTGTCGCAGCTCCTTAGGACGCCCGAAACCTACCAAATCCAATAGCTCTAAGTCGACGAAGACTCCAGTCGCCACTCACTCTTCAGTTCTGGCTCCCTTAGCCGCTCGCTTGGGCCTACATACCCCCACAGCGGCCTCTATCGCAAAGGCGTAGCCGCTCCCTGTTCCAAAGCAGGCTCCGCTTGGTGGCGTTAACCCGCGTATGCCCTCCCATATGACCGAAGAGGGGAGACGCGGCCCGCTACCCCGTAGTGATTTCAACGCTGGGAACGGAGGAAGGTCACCCCGCGAGCGCTGCTTCAGTAGCTGCACCGGGTTACGATCTTTCTTCTCCGGCGGGGTGATAACACAGCTCTTCCCAGAATGAGCACGTCTCCCCCCACTGGCGTCGTTCTCTGGGAATGCCCAACCCTCCTCCACTGAACCTTCCGAAGAGTCCGACCTCGGCCCCTTTAGCACAGGGAACGAGACAGAACCAGGGGGCGTTGGTAACAACGAGAGTATCACGACGGCGCTCAGGTTCACAGAACACTCCGAGACTAGAGTTTTCAGTGGATTAGCGCATTCACTAGAAGTGTATCGGGAGCCGCTGATGACTTCAGTAGCGCGCCACCATGAATCCTACTTCCCAGAGGATCCCAACGGAGAAGACCCACTGGCGGAGTTTGGCGCTGTAGGCGGGGAAATTCCGAACTTTGACCCCGCCAGAGCCGCAGCGTTGCGAGATGCTCTAATCCGCTACGATAAGCCTCATCACCAGTTCGAATGGGAGCACCTATGACAACTTCTCGATGAAGTGGCGAAAATTGAAGCGGCAAACGGCTCCGTGCTTTCGATTTACGGATCCCACGATCTCGAGACAGTTCTTCTGCCTCTCTCTAGGAACCCTTGAGTCGTGTAGCGCACGCCGTAGTCCGGTGCAACCAGATTCTGGAAGCGCTGACGATCTTCCTGGGCAAGGATCCTGAAGACCAGCTTCACGCTGGACCCGGATTACGGATTACTTGGGTTACTGGAGCGCAGTGAATACGAGGTGGAATTGAGGTTTACTGCTCTCTTGCCTTCAACAGGCGCCTGGCCAACGGGAACAAGCACATCCTCACCTACCTGCAAAGCATTCGTCGCACTCTCGTCGAGGAAGACTGGAGTGAAGTAGTCAGCTCGGTCGGATTCGACCTTGCCCGAAATACGTCGGGAATTCGGGACTGTTCATCCTACTACAGGAGATGTATCACTTGCTCCTGAGGCCTGACCATTTGCTGCAAGTTGCGATGATCGATGACTCTGCTCGAATGGGTATGATGCACGGTTGAACGAGGAACCCAAGGATCGCTACTATCACCCCCCACTGAAGTGTCGCTACTATCAGGAGACCTCCGTGAAGGTTCTGATCGGGAGTGAGCGCTCCCTTTGAAGCTGCTCCTCCCACGGAATCGAACCCAAGAACGTTCGCTTCCCGGTCCCCGCTTCGCTTTTCTGCAGTCCATCGTTTGCCAGGACAAGGCTTTATTCCGAATACGTCGCGCGACAGCTCCTATCATTGTGGGGCCATCGGTGATGCCGAGTCCTAAACAGCCCGAACCCGGGGTTGATGAACTGGACGATGACAGACCTGGTATTGGGCACCCGGGCATTTATTCAAATCTGCTCGAGTTGCAACATACTATAATTACTTCACTACATTACGACGTCATCTCACAAGAGCTAATGCTGGCCTGAGCAGTTAGCTAAAAGGGATATAATGTGTCTCGAACCATTAGAAGGCGCTGGACAACAATCCTGGTAAAGGGTTGGAGTGGGAAGTCGCTAATGGAGCAATCGCGGAAGTGCCTTACCATCCTGGAAACGGATTGGGGCTACTGCACATCCCTGACTAAGGGCATATTACGAGGGAACATCCTTCTGAACCAGAGGGATCATTGCTGGGCATCATCTGACGTCTCCAGAAACTGCCAAGAGAGGACTGGACTTGGTCAATTTACCAATTGACTAAGAAACTGTACTCGGGTACTAGGAAGCGGCGGCTATCACGATTTTCAGACAAATCACTTAAGCGGTTCAAGGCGGAACCATTTGAGCTTGCAGTTACCAGGAGGGTAGCGAAGTGCTGACGAGGAGGTCGGCTAAAGTTGGCATATCAACAATATTCCATCACGATCGTTCTAAGCGATGTAGATCTGACTCATCGCTAAGCTCGGCTCGTTGATGTTTTCTTATAAATCTCTCTCAATTTTACTAATCGCTTGATATTTGACAGGAGTTCATCGGCTAAGCGGCCATACCACTAGTCATATACCCTGAACCCTATTGCACGTTTGTATCTGTCTCGTTTATATTTAGAATCCTGTAACGATTTAAGTGGATGGTTATGGGAGGAACACCAGTGAATCTCACCCCACCTGTTGGACGCGAAGTTACTAGACTTCACGCTTAACCGGTAGAGTAGTCATTCATTCGGAGGACACCAGAAGCTATACCAAGTTTCGTTTGTTTTCCCTGTGTGAATATTATCTGTGTTGTATTTGGATCTTTATAACGACGCGTGAACAATATTGGATAAACGGAACGGACGCGTGGAATATAAGGGAAACGGATCAGACTTGACAATTGGTTGTAATCTCACAAGGATAGCAATCGCGGATACTATTTGGAATCGGGATTCATAAGAATCACTTGCTTTACGCATCGAGTATCATCTCCAAACCTAGACCCACATCATACAAAACCGTTGAACATAAAATCTCGTCTGTCTATCGCGATTGCGCCTAGAACGGATTCGAGCAAGTTTATCTATACGACTTGTAGACCTGTAAAGTCTTGCTTCTCAAAGAGAACTAGAGTTCAAATTGCCACAATCTATACTGGATTGGAACCCCAACTTGCACGAGGACTATAGTGTTTGAGTTTTGTAGTTGCAGTATCGAACCGCGTATTCATTTACAAGGTTGTGTTGTGGTTATTTCACCGCCAGCCCCATAGTCAGTGTTTCAACGAGTTACCAATTTCAGCACACTTCCGCGCCGGGTGGGACTGACGGAGACAAATGAGGCGCAGCGAACGGGCCACCTCCTGGGAACGTACCCCTGGGATGGAGGAGTAATCCGAACAGGGATCCAAATGGCAGAGGAGGTGAACCAGACAACCGGGCCTGGGGGCATGGAAACCCTGGGGGCGGAGGGGGCGAGCGGGTGGGGGAGACAGAGGTGGTGGAGGCAGCGGAGGAAGCGGACAACCAGCTGCTCCGGGAATTGATCCTGTGAGCGCTGTGCAGTGGCAGCTGAACAGCAAACTCAACATATCGGTTGTGCCAGTCGTGGAACAGGGAAAGGGGAGACCATTATCCTTTATGTTATGACTGATGTCGTCCTTGGCGATGCTCGGCCCCTTACTGGAGAAGCCAGTTGGGGCAGATGGCTCCTTCCCGCTTTACTGAGCGTGCCTTGAAGTGGTGGACTTCCCTTCCGGAGCCGTCTCGTCGAGAATTCAGCCAGGATTGGCCGCATCTGCTGGATAACCTGCGCCGTACCTACCTCACCTAATCAGTGGATTCGCGACCGTAACAAGGAATTCGAGGAGATGAAGTTCAGACAAAAGGGTCACGACCTGGAGGATCCGGTCGACTTCTTCCAACGGCACGCTCAATATCACAGCTTTATCTTCTCGGATGACAGTCGATGGGCCTACCAGCTGTCTCCCACCTCATACGTACCCAGCCAGCGGACTGGAACAAGGAAATCAACGAACACATCTGCCCGACCATTGATTCCCTGATGGCAGGTGGCGCAACATAGTCAAGGAGCCCTGATGTCAATTTGGCTGCTGACAATTAAGGTGGACCGGCTGCTGGCGGGATTGAGCGCGTCTTCCGCTGCTCCCCGCCCGCGATTCCGCCTCGCGAGCGCATCTAGCCGAAGTTGAGGAGGAGACGGAGGGGACGCCGGAGGAAGGGGAGGACGAATGAGGAAAAGGAGGCTATGGCCGTGGACCGACGACGAGGCGCTACCACTGGGAATTCCCGTGAAGCTGGCCCATCTCGTCCTGACTGGCCCAGGAGGAAAAACCATCAATGGCTACTCCTTTCGCTCGAGACGATTTCCGGGTCAGCTCGTGTCCTCCTAATGGAGAATGTTACGTCTGCACCAGCCCCAAGCATGTAGCGAGGGACTGCTCACACTATGGCAGGTGGCAGACTCTGAGGCAAGCGATGCTGATACATGTCGAGCTGGATCCAGCGGAGGAGGAAGCTGAGCGTCGGGAATATGTAGCTATGCTCGTGGAATTCCAAGATCTTGTCTTCCACTTACCCCGAGGGTGATGTTGAGCCTGCTCCCATAAGTAAACACGTACTCATCGTTGACGCGCTAGACTGTGGAGCGAAAGCTGCTCACGTTGAGTACCGAGGCTTCAATAGGAATCGTAGGCGACATGACGCTTTTGCGAAGGAAAAGTCGAGCAAAGACAAAGGGAAAGCAGTGAAAAGCGATGGCCCCGCTTCTTTGCCTCGGCAGATCCTCCGCAAGACTGCTCATGTTGCTGAACTTCCATCGAGCAAGGATGGGGACAGTGTCACAATCTACGAGGCCCGCAAGGCTCGGCAACTCCCTGATGGACTAGGATCCTTGGGTGCGCGAGCTCTACACGTTAAGGTCCGCGTAGGATCCTTGGCGAACGAGGAAGTCCGAGGCCGCCTTGACTCTGGCGCGGACATTTCCCTGATGTCTGAGGAGTTCTGAGATCGCACTCGGGTTACCGAAACCAAGGGAGGGGATACGGATGTCTCTCTACCATCTCACAGGGCAAGCCAAGGTTCTAGGCTATGTCAAATGCCCGATTTTTATGGTCACCACCGAAGGGGAGGTAGTTCGCTTCGAGCTCGAGGCGTACGTAGTCCGGAATATGAAAGTTTCTCTCCTCTTAGGGGAGGACTTCCAATCCGCTTACGAGCTTGGAGTGAAACAGCTCCTCTACCGGCCATTGTGAGGTGCAAGTGGGATCTTCCCGACACATCATCGCCGCCTCCTCTGCGCACTCCGTAGACTTGGGCTTCGAGATTCAGCAAGCAAGTATGGCGAAGTCCATGAAGCGCCTTTTGCCCGGGGTCTGGAGGAAGACTTACCAACGATCAAAAGCTCGTAAACGCCGCGAAGGGAAGCTTGAAGCACCTCCAGTCCTGGCTGCTAAAGACTCTCTCATCGCGGCGGGGTCAGTCCATAATGTCCCTATCACCGGGCCGTTTGAAGGGAAGGAAGAGTGGCTGGTGGAGAAAGTCGTTATAGCAACGGAAGACGAAAGCGTAATGGCTGCGCCATCCACCCTCATCAATTCAGACTCTCCCTTCCTTCCCATCGCAAATCCGAGCACTCGCCCCTGGTACATACGCGCTGGCGACATCGTAGGACGGCTCCACGACCCAGCGGATTATGCGGACACGCCCCGTAACGAGGAAGAGAGGGAGAATTTCGTGGCGTCCGCGGAGGCGTTGGCGCGCATAATCAAGGAAACGCAGCGCGCGCAGGATCCGGAGAGCTTACCAAGGGAACGGGAAGGCACAGAGGACCAGCTCGAGGAGGATGAGAATTGGGGCCCGAAGACGACAGCGCTGCCCGGGGAATTCGAAGGAGCGCGGAGTACAGAGGACGTGGCCCAGCTAGTTAACCTGGGCCCAGACGTGCCAGAGCATATACGTCCTCGCCTCGACGAAGTTTTGCGCCTTAATTCGGCTGCATTCGGAGTCGGGGGACGTCTAGGGCATGTTACAGAGAAGGCGCCCATACCCCTGAAGCCTGACACTCAACCCATCTCAGAACCTATGTACGCCGCCTCCCCCTTGAAGCACGAAGTCATCGACAAGCAAATGGACTTGTGGTTTGAGCGCGATGTAATCGAGCCGTCGGTCAGCCCGTGGGGCGCCCCATGCGTCGTGGTATTCCGTAATGGAAAGCCTCAACTCGCGGTCGATTACCGCAAGCTCAACGCCAAGACCGTAGCCGACGAATTCCCCATTCCTTGACAATCAGACATCATTCAAGCGCTATCGGGAGCGCAGGTCCTGTCGTCTTTTGACGCTCTGGCTGGCTTTAATCAAGTGGAGATGGAAGAAGAGGCACGAGAGAAAACTGCGTTCAGATCGCACAGGGGTCTGTGGCAGTTCAAACGCATGCCCTTTGGGCTACAGAACGGGCCCTCCATCTTCCAGAGGATCATGCAAGGCGTGCTAGCGCCGTTCCTTTGGATATTCACGCTGGTGTACATCGACGACATAGTTGTATTCTCCAAGAGCTGGGAAGACCATCTGATTCATCTCGACAAAGTCCTGAGCACTATCGCAGCAGCTGGATTACGTTGGAGCCAAAGAAGTGTTTTGTGGGGTTACTCCTCGATTCTACTCCTGGGTCAGAAGGTCTCTAGGCTAGGGCTATCCACGCACAAGGAGAAGGTCGCAGCCATTCAAGAGCTATCGAGACCTTCGTCGATCCTAGACCTGCAAAAGTTCTTGGGGATGGTCAACTACTTCTCGGCGTACATTCCATACTACGCCTTTGTTGTCAAACCTCTCTTCGCTCTGCTGACCAAGGGAGCCAAGTGGGAATGGAGGGCGGAGCATGAAATAGCTTTCCTGCAAGCCAAGGACGCCTTGTCGGCCGCCCCAATCCTAGGACATCCGGTGCAAGGGACGCCCTATAGGCTGTACACAGATGCTTCAGACTATGTGATCGGGTCTAGTTTGCAGCAGGTACAGCCGATACAAGTGGCGGATCTGAAGGGAACAGCGGCCTACGACAAACTCCAAGCCGCTTGGGAGGCAGGGGCAGAGGTGCCTAAACTGGTGGTGACGTTGGTAAAAGACGTGGAGGAAGGAGGGAAGGAGGACCGATGGGGGGCGACGCTGGACGAGACGATAGTGCACGTCGAGCGTGTGATAGCCTACTGGAGCCAGAGCCTGAAACCCGCAGAGCGGAATTACAGTGCTACGGAACGGGAGGCCTTGGGCGCGAAGGAAGTGCTGGTGCGCTTTCAGCCCTTCACAGAAGGGGAGCAGGTCATTCTGGTGACTGACCATGCAGCCTTGCAGTGGGCAAGGGTGTATGAGAACGCGAACAGGAGACTCGCAGCGTGGGGGGCAGTGTTCACGGCGTATCCCGGACTGAGGATCATTCACAGGCCAGGAAGAATACACTCGAATGTTGATCCTCTGTCGAGGTTGCCATGGGCGCCGCCGCACGAGTCCCCCGTTCTTGAGGATTGCGGGACGATCATTCCGGACGAGGAAAGGCAGAAGGAGGCGCAAAGGTTGGAGGACCAGGGAACATTTGCGCCAGCTAAAAAGGCAGCATTTGCGATCTGGTGGTGGGAGGACGTAGTGGACAGGTACGCGCTTCCAGTCCGGACGAGGAGACAAAGGGCGGAGGAGGAAGGAGACGGACACGAAGTCGAGACGGAGCGCGACGGGATCGCTGCACCGGATCAGGAAGGGATGATGAAAGCACGAGAGGAGGTCCAGGAGCGCGATGACGTCGCAGCTATGGACAACCCGCTCCCCTTCGAGCAGGCAGACCATTGGACGTACCCTGCGGGGGCTAGGCCGGACAGAGATGAGAAGGACTGGAACAAGTGTTCACACCTACTGGTATCGGTCTCTCAAGTGGTGAAAGACGAGTTCATTCGTGGGTATCAGGAGGATCCATACTTCCGAGACCGATACACAGAAGAGGCCAGCAACCCCGAGAAAGTGCTTACGCCCTCGCATTTCCAGAAGGGTAAAGACGGGTTGTTATATTTCGTGGACGCGGACTGGAGGAATCGCCTCTGTATCCCGCGCACGAAGGTCCAGTTCATACTCCGATGGATCCACGAGTCCCCCCACGAGAGCGCTCACACTGGCCCGTTTAAGTTCATTAATCGTCTGAGGGAACTGTTCTTCTGGACGACCTTAACGAAGGACGCAGATGAGTTTGCATCCACGTGCGACGTTTGCCAGAAGATCA
The DNA here is from genome assembly GCA_029378375.1 of Mycena olivaceomarginata. NCBI lineage: Eukaryota > Fungi > Basidiomycota > Agaricomycetes > Agaricales > Mycenaceae > Mycena > Mycena olivaceomarginata. The sequence continues at coordinate 53,336 of JARKIC010002247.1, read as the reverse complement.
AGGTGGACCATAGGCAGAAAATGGGCGGATTAAGACCTGCTCATATACCTCCTCGCCCTTTCGCTACGGTCTCCTTGGACCTGATCACTGGACTTCCCCCTTCTGGGAAGGAGAAGTTCACGGCTATTCTAGTCATCGTGGACAAGCTGACTAGGTTCTCTGTCATGATTCCGACACACACCAACCTGACGCAGGAAGGATTCGCCGCCTTCTTTGTGGAGAGTATAGTGAACGTCTTCAGCATGCCGGAACATATCATTTCCGATCGCGACAAACGTTGGGCTACAGCCTTCTGGCGTTCGGTCACTCTGCAATATGGAAGCGTGCTAGCGCTGTCTTCCGCACATCACCCGCAGACGGACGGGCAGACTGAAATCCTCAACACTACGATTGAACAGATGTTGCGCGCCTACGTCGCTGCAGATCGTTCTTCGTGGGCCAAGTGGCTGGGAGAGATTGCGTTCACGTACAACTCGAACGTACACGGGTCTACTGGATATAATCCCAATTTCCTCCTATTCGGTTACTACCCTAGGGGAGCCGCTGGAATACTTAACCCTGGAGGAGACCCGGTAGTTCGCCCCTTCCTGCCTAGTCAGAAGGGCGAGGACTTCATAGAGGCGCTGGAGAGCCATAGAAGCGCGGCGAGGGACGCAGTAGTGCTGGCACAGGAAAGACAGGCTCGCGCTTATAATAAAAGCAGGCGTCCTGTGGAGAGTATCGAGGAGGGTGACTATGTCCTGGTCAACCCTCACTCGCTGGAGTTGGTGGACGTGCAGGGCACAGGCCGCAAGTTGGTGCAGCGCACTATTGGCCCGTTCGAAGTCATGGAAAAGATAAATCCGGTCGTATACCGCTTGCGGCTACTGGACAGCTATTCCATGCACCCAGTCTTCAACTTGGAACATCTGCGCAAGTACCATATGTCTAAGGAGGAGCTGGGAGAGCGGACTAAGCTCCCAGACACTCGGGAGTACTTGAAGGCTTCGGAGGAGTATGCGGTGGAGGCCATTTTAGGGCATGTGGTACGCCCGTGGAAGAACGGCAACCAGAGGATGTTCTGGGTCCGCTGGGAAGGATACGGGCTGGCTGATGATACTTGGGTCTCCGAGAGAGACCTGAGGAATGTGCCGGCGCTAAAACGAGAGTATCTCCAACTTCATAAGTTGACTTAGAAGTTGCGAGCTGGTCGGCCGATGGACTCCGATCGGGCGGGACCCGAATGCGTGCGAACTGTGGTCCGTGCGTAATGGGCCATGTGTGCGAAAAGGACACGTGCGCGGTGACTTGACAACAATTCTCTTTCTCTCTTTTCTTCCATCTGCCTAGAATTAACGACCGCTGCTCCTCCGCTGTGAGCGCGTAACTACATTCGGGGCACCTATCTATTAGTACTATTAGAGTAATGGCACCTTCCAGCAATCCCTCTTACAGCCACTCCCGGTTGTCGTGCACTGCGGGGTACTACAACTTTCCAAACATCAACTCTGCTATGACTTTCGATCTGAAGCAGTTCCCTTGCTTGACCGCGAGGATCGTGAAGATTGGCAATTGGATCTTCGAGCTATGGTCGCCGAATTTGAGGCAGCTCCCCTTCCTACCGGGTGAGCGCCTTCCGGAGCCGGCAACTCTATCCTCCTTGGACGTTTCGCAGAGGAGATATGACGGGCATTCTGGCAAACATGACTGTATCTACTGTCCCCAATATTTCCTTGAAGCCACTTCGCACTGGCCGTTTATCCGGCGTGTCACGTCGGTTCCCGTCTCTGACCCAGCGTACCCGGCCTTCAAGCCATTGACGGAGGGATGGATTAGCTCCCCTCGTCACGCATTGGAGGGCGTCTGGGATACGGACTTCATACAAGGACTTCGAGGGGTTCAGGCTCTCCTGGAAATCCGTCTTCGCCGCCTCCAGTCTGGTTTCCGTGCTGGATCTACTACCTGGGCATCCCGACCTGCCTACTGCTCCGAAGCGCGTTTACGTTCGCTGCTAGGAGTACGAAGGTGGGACGACGCAGTGGACGAGGGCATGGCTTACCAAAGAGGTCTTCGGGAAATGGAAGCCTGGATCACGATGGTGGAACTACAAAGAAGATTTCCTCCCGTCAACGTCCAATATCTCCGGCTTCTCAATCTCCCGGTCGCGAACGATGATCGAATCGGCCTCTGGGTCAACGGTATGCGCGAACAAGGAGTCCTGCTCCTCATGCAGCAGAGGGTCCCGTGCTTCATCGTGCATGAGTTCCCTATTGGATCCTTGGAGCCTCATTCCGCGGTTCCGGAAGCTCCGACCTTTTATGACTTCGCAGCAGGTACTGATGTTGTCTACCTCATCCGCCACAATGAGTACCAGCTGCTTGCTGAAGCGCAGGGAAGGCTAGACGCGGTGTTCCGAGCTAGCGACGGTAGAGGTGAACATGTACCGGCCCAACCTCGGGACGAAGCTCGCTCTGCTTCCCTCCACATGGTCTCGCTGGCCCCTTGGACTCCTCCTGCTCGCCAGACGCAAATACCTATCGCTCCGAGAGGTGGTGGCCCTCCTATGAGACCTGGTGCTCGTATGACAACTATCGCGCGCGCTCCTGTAGCTGCGCCGGAGTTCTCCGACAAGGACGAGGAATCGGGGGAGGAGGATGAGGAAGAAGACTCGTGGATGGGAGGAGTACGTTTCGACACAGGAGCGCCCGCCCCCGAGGCAGCACCTGTGCTGTCGAGAAGCGAGAGCTCGTCAAATGTCTTCCGCGCTCCACCCCCTCCCGCGTACGTTCGACCGCCTCCCGCAGCGACTGATGACAACCTCACTGCGCGCCCCCTGGAGAAACGGATTATAGCCAGTGACCGCGTACCCTGGATCGTCCCTCCGATGATCCCTAACAACTGGAACGGGAAATGGGACAAGTGGGAGCTGTCGGAGGTCAATGACGAGCGTACATGGGTGTACAGGGGAAAGAAGGTGAGCGTGGAGACCGGCTGCTGGTACGATCGAACCATGGGTTGACGCCTGTTCTTCGGGCAGTTCGTGCCTCCTCTGGGGGTAGTGGACTGGGAAAGATTTGGGTCCCCGGTCCCCCTGTACCCCTTCTTCGTGGAAAGTGGTAACCGTTGGATACCCAAGAAACCCTCGTACTGGATGTACCCCACGGAGAAGGGAGAAACTCGGGACCGCGGAAAATGTGCTGAAGCGCCTAGTTCCACACGGCTGCCTCGCACGGAAGTGCTGATGGCAATTCCGGAATTTGGAGGTCCTGATGACGGCCCAGGGGACGACGAGGATGGGATGGAAATATCCAACCTCGAAGTGGAGAATCCTGCGTCAAACGTGGTCACCATCGCCGACGTCAATGATGATATCTCGGCGCAAACCTTCCAAGTTCTTACGCGCAACACCTTCTCTAGCAGTAACGCGCGGCCGCTGTCTATCATTCGCGTGCAGGGGTTGATTTGGGTGCGGTTCTTGGACGTCAGCGCCAGCCGACGAGGGTTCGGCGCGCTGGGAGCGGTGTGGAAGAAGATGAGGATTGCTTTCCAGTTCGATAGCAAGTTCAACGAGGCCCTCCTCTACACCACGGACATATGGCTGAGGGACGAGGACGCCAACAACGATACCACCATGGGCAATTCGGAAGCGTGGGGCGAGGGCTCTGGCTACCTGGAAAAGACTATTACACAACCCTTGTCTCCTCCCCCTCGGGAATCCGTGAGTGCAGGTATTGCTGCTCCGGAATTGGGGACGCAACTTCTTCCACGGCCCTTGTCTCCTCCCCCTCGAGAACTTGTGAGCGCAGGGAGTGCTGCTCCGGGATGGGGAACCCAACCTGAACTCGACTGGGAGGCAAGTACAGCGTCGACGTCCAATGATGCTGTCCCTCCTTCGGAGGAAACCTCGACGGCAAGACCGCCACCACGCGTTGAGGCGCGCTCACCGCCTACGGAACCAAGGTCGATGCGAGACAAGGGAAAGGGAACCGCATCGCGCCTCCGCACGGAGTATCGCGACAAGGGGAAGGGGAAAGCTAAGAGTATACCTTCCTTGGGGGACCGCCTGTCAGAACCCTCATCATCTTTGGTGCTGACGGCGAGAGTTCCGCTGGAACAACGGCTCTCCAATCCCCCTCTCCCACTCGTCGACCGCCTCCAATCCCCGCGGCCACCTACTCTAGTTGAACGACTCCAGGGAAGCAGTCCCATGCCGCTAGCTAGTCGGCTAGCTCCTCCAGCCCCCACGTCCGTGTCATCCACTACGGGACCTCCACGTCAAGAGGAGGCAGGGCCATCGTCTCTAGCAGACTGGCTGGCTACTCGTCCCGATCCGGACACTCTCCCACGCCGCTTTGCAGTCCTGCTTCATCGCGATCCACCAGCGCACAACGGCCATACTTACCGCTCTCCTATCAATCCAGAGGACCCTACAGCGCCTCGAAGAGTGCGACGAGGCAACCGAGCGGGACGTCTACCACAAGAGCTCGCGGCTATGCGAGCGGAGGAGGAAGCCAGGAGAGCGGCCATTGCTGAGGAAGGGGGAACCACCGCCGCGTCAACGAGTCGGAGGTCGCCAACACCAAGCGAAATGGAAGGGGTGGAGCTCCAGAATCCGTTCTCGAGTGCGCTTTCTACAGCTGCATCGAGCGGAGTCTTGCACTTGGTAGGGCAGCAGGACGCCCCGTCTACATCCACCCAAATGCAGGACTTCGACGAGGAGATGGACGACCCTCCGCGAAGCTGGACCCCGGACGAGGACAACGAGTGGGGCATGGGACCCCCCATCTAGTAGCTGACGCCGCGGAAGGTTGAAACCGCGTGGCTAGGGTCTCGCCTCCTTCGGGAGTGTAAAGAAATCAGGAGCGATGTAGAATCTACAAGACGCGCAGTGGACGCTACCTGTGTGGGGGGCTCTGTGACGGTATACGGACTATGGACACGGTGCAGTTCCACTACGAAATACAAATTCTATATAATGCACATACATATATTCGTTAGTCACAATAGGTAGATGATCCGCGATCATTACTTACCTAATCTTATCTTACTTTGCAACAACTCTTATGTCGTGAAGCCCGAGATCCACCAAGGCGAACCACCTTCTGCGTTAGACCCCCTGCCTGGCTGAGCAACCGTACAACTGCTCCGCGGCCCCCGCGTTACAGGGGTCTATCTCGGTCTACACGACCCGGGAGCTTCTCTCGCAGGAGCGCTCCATAGCGCTCATTGCTCGAATAGCAGCGCCGGACTCGACGTCCGTGTGCGCTTCACCTCCAGCGTGGTAAAGCCTCAACGACCCGCATCACAGTCTGGTTGACACGCTCGGTCTGTCCGTCAGCAGAGGGATGGTAGCCGGCGGTGAAGTGGAAATGCATATCAAGCGCTTCAGCCAAGGATCGGGAGAAATGGTTAACAAACTCGGAGCCCCGATCGGAGGTGACATGACTCGGAACTCCGTGCTTGAAGAAGACGTGAAGGATGAATAAATGAGCCAACTCGGACGCCATGAGTTTTCCGTGACAGGGAATGAAGAGTCCCATCTTGGAAAGGCAGTCAACAATAACAAGAATGCTGGTACAGCCTTTGGAGAGCGGTAACTGCTCAATGAAGTCCATGGAAATGGAATGCCAGGGCCGATCAGGGACCGGGAGTTGCCGAAGGAAGCCATATGGCTTATGGTGGATGAATTTGCCACGTTTGCACGTAACACAAGCTCGAACGTAATCCTTGACAAAGGTTCGGAGTCCGGGCCATACATATTCTTGTCGCACCATGGCAAGTGTCTTGTTCTGTCCCCAATGACCAGCGAGTTTGTGATTATGTTTGTCGAGTAACACTCAAAGTCGGAGTTCGTCGGACTCCGGAACATAGATGTGTCCATCTTGATAGAGAAGGCCGTCGCGAGTAACCCACCGGGGGTTGGAGGTATCGTTAAGGTGTTGGGAAGCGACAGGATCCACGGGAAGTGCAGCTCGGATATCTGCGTGGAGTTGATTAACGTCCATAACATGTGCTGCTCGGAGTACCGGCTCGTATAAGAACGTAGCTCGGAGTGACGTGTTAAGTTGATCTTGAGTAAAGACTGGACGGAAATTATGCGGATTCACACTGGCGTAGCCACTATCCCCCTCTTTAGGGTAGACGTCCCATCGTCTAGTGAGAGCAACGGGCTTGCCACCGAGCCGTCCTGGCCGGAACCGAAGGACAATGTTGAAGGCAGAGAGAAGCTCGGACCACCAAGCTTGCCAGCGAGTCAAGAGCTTGGTCGTAGCAAAATATTCCAAATTTTTGTGATCCGTGACCATGTCGATCGTGGGAACCGCACCCTCGAGGTACCGATGCCAGACACGGAACACTTCAAAGATAGCAAGCAGTTCCTTGTCGTGGGTGTCGTAGTTCAGCTCGGCGGCCGAGAGGGTCCGAGAGTGGAAGGCCATCAGACGAATTTCTCCGTTGGGCAAAACAATTGAGAGGATGGCCAGGTTGGCATAGTCGGAGGCGTCGGATTCCAGAATTAACTGGGCGCCTGGGATCCAATGGGTCAGAATTGGAGCCGAAGTAAAAGCAAGTTTAAGCGTATCAAACACTTTTTGGCACTCTGGGGACCACACCCAACGTTCGGATTTCCAATTAAGCCACGTGAGCGGCACCACAATGTCCGAGTAATGGGCAATGAAGCACCGATAGAAATTTGCAAAGCCAAGGAATGACTGGACGTCCTTGACTTTTCGGGGTTCCGGCCAATCCCGAATAACCTTGACCTTGGAGTCATCCATAGAAAGTCCGTTGAGCGAAAGGATGTAGCCCAGAAATTCCACCGTTTCGACGCTGAATGCACATTTCTTGAGCAAGGCAAAAAGCCCGGCTTTCCGAAGGCGCCGAAGCACTTCACATACATGTTGTCGGTGTTCCGATGGATTTTCGGAATAAATGAGGATGTCGTCCAGATATACAACGACATTGACGTTGAGGAGGTCCGAAAAGAGGTCATTCATGAATCGCTGGAAAGCAGCAGGAGCGTTGGTCAGGCCCTCGGGCATGACGAGCCACTAGAAAGAGCCGTAGCGAGTTCGGAACGTGGTTTTCCACTCATCGCTGTCGGCGATCCGAACGAGGTGATAGGTGTGCTTCAAGTCAATTTTAGTGAAGACCTTCGCACTCCGACTGGCGTCCAGAAGATCGGAAATGAGAGGAAGTGCATATCGGTCCTTCCGGGAGATGCGGTTTAACGCCCGGAAATCCACGCAAAGCCGAAGTTCACCCGATTTCTTCTTGACGAAGAGAATCGGAGCTCCGTGGGGCGACGAGGACTGTCGAATGAACCCATTGTTGAGGTTCTTGTCCAGGAATTCTCGAAGAGCCGCCAGCTCAAGCTGGGAGAGGGAATAAATGGGGCCGGGCGGAGGTGATTGCCCGTCCTCAAGTTCGATCTTGAGATCATATGGCCGATGGGGAGCTAACTTTTCCGACTCGGAGGCCGAGAAAACGTCAGCGAAGTCGTGATACTCCGTCGGAAGTCCGGATAAGTCTGGAGCGGACGTGATATCGGATGACTTTCCTAATACCTCAGAGAGGCCTAGGCGAGAAAGTTGACTGCCTTTAGCGCGAAGTGCACTAGCAAAGGCAGCTGCTCCTATGAAGGAGATCGACGGGGGTTTAGCATCAACTGGAGAAGCGACAAATGGCTCCACAACAGGAGGAATTGTGTCGGCAGAATCCGACGGACGGAGTTCGGCCGGAGCCGAAGGAGGAATAGCAGAGCCAGGCGAGTGGAAAAAGATTTGGCCAGATACCCAGTCAATCAACGGATTGTGTCAGGTCAGCCAATTGTATCCTAGCACAACAGAGCAAGCGGAATCCAGAGGTGTGACATATAATTCAACCAGAGTTGAGTCACCAGAGGGGAAAGAAATGTCTATTAGGACTTTCTCGGAAATCATTGTTCCCGGAGATCCATCGAAGAGACGGAGACCGAGTGGAGGAATCGGAACACGAGTGAGATTATTGGTGGTACAGAGGACAGGGTCTATGAAACAATCGGACGAACCAGAGTCGGCAAGAGCTCGGAAGTCTGACTGAATCTGCGGAGATCGTAAGATGGGGCATAAAGATTTCGGATCAGAAAAGGGAAGAGGCATTAAGTCGTAAGAAGGATTCCGCGCGATCGAGACTATTTTCACGACCCTCGGGTCGCACGGAGTTCCGAGAGTCGCTACTCAGTTTCCCGACTGTGCAGCGGGAGCCGGAGCCGACACGGCCGAATTGGTAGTGGCGGCGCGTCCAGCAGCGGGTTTCTTCTTAGGACATTCATTGCTGCGATGTCCCTTACCTCTGCAAAGCAAGCAGAGGTTTTCGGAGAGCCGACGGGCTTCTCAGTGGGAAGCAATTTGCCGTCCGAGCCAAGGACCTTGGCGTACGGTTTTTCCGAAGTCGAAGGAGACGAAGTTTGAGCGGAGGATCCACCGGAGTTCCCTCTGTTCCCCCCCGCCGCCCTTTTTCTTCTTCTTCTTGGAATCACCGGCTTGCGCCATAGAAGAGTTGTTGGACGTGGACTTGTTGTTGGTGCCCGAGGATTTTGCCGAAGATTGGGGGTTCCGGGCCCAACGGAGTTCCTGCTCACGTTGCCATTCCCAGTGGGAGGCATCGATGGATTGAGCTCAAATCTTCAAGATGTCGAGCGAAGTCGGTTTACCGCCGGGGAGATCACGAAGCTTGATCTGAATGCGTTCAGGAAGCCCATCATAAAAGACCTTCCAGAGAGCGACGGAGTTCCAGCCCGTAAGCTGTGAAAGCTTATTGAAACGGACCAGATACTTCTGGATGTGTTGTTTCTCGCCCATCCGGAGAGCGACAATCTCGTTCTCGGCCTCCTGTCGGGGATCGTAGGTGCCAAAATTGAGCTGAAGCTCGGAAACGAAAGTGTCGTAATTGTCGAGCCATACAGGGACATTCTCGGGGTCCGGGTCGACAATGGAAGGTTCGAACCAACCAAGGGCATCACCAGTTAGATAAGAGATCATATAATTGACCTTCTGGTTATCCCGGACGAATGCCGAGGGGCGAGCTTTGAAATTGAGGATGCCCTGGAAGAGGAAGGTACGGAGTTTGTCGGGATCCTTCCCATCGAGGGTGTCGGGGTCCCGGACTCTGGCCCGAGACTTCTCCGAGGAGGGAGAATCTCGCTGTTTAAGCGCGTCTCCAATACCTTGCCCTATGACCTGGGACATTGCGCGCATAAAGTCCGAAGAGGACCATTCGGCATTGGGGGGGCGCAGACTCCGAGGAGGGAACGGCCCCGGATTACCACCCCCGCCTCCATCTCCACCTCCACCTCCATCTCCACCGTCTCCACCGTTTCCACCTCCGCCGGCCCCCGGATTTGGAAGGGGTACACCATGTTCATTGAGGAAGGGATTGTAGCTGTTAGATCATTGGCGCCGATCGGGTGACCAAGAACGGCGACCAGAGCCTTGTGAACCCGGAGTTTCCTCGGGAATCGGCTTGTCGATATCGATCAAGCTACCTTGCACATTCGGGGTCCACCGGACTGCGAGATGGATTCATGAGGGGCCACACCTGACTGGGTGTGGACGGTTTCGGTTGCGGTTTGTGTTGTGGTGGACATGGCACCAGCAATATGTGCTCCTTGTTGGGTGCGGTATGCCGATTGTATGTCGTTACTAGCGGAGTTCCAAAGAGCTGCGCTGTAGTTTTGGCAGTTGAAGAGCTGAGACCGCACTTGTTGATCACGAAGTCGGTTCTGCTCGGCAATTTTGGGAGGGGTAATGGAAGTCGCAAGACGCCATAATGCACGTTCGTTTCGTTGTCTGGTCTGTTCTTCAGCAGGGAGCGGAAGTGACATAAACGTGGAAAGGCGTAAGAAGAGTGAGTTTGAATATACTGTCAAGTACCGGTTCCCGATCGGGATCCGACGGAGGTCCGAGATATGCCTGAGGAAATGAAGTGCGTATAAGCAAGACAAAGGGGTCAAGTTGTAGAAGGAAGTATCGGAGTCCGAACAGAATACCGAACCCGTATACTGGAAGTGAAGGGGCTTGGCTTCAGCTCGTGCACTGCGCCCTTCTCTACGCCTGGTGCCCGATTTCGGAGAGAGACTCGGAGGAGGACAGAAGTCCGAGTGGAAGAGTATAGGGCAGACTAAGTCGATATTCAAACTGAAGTCTAACTACCGACATGGCTTGTATTTATACGAGAGTAAAGTATTAGTGGGGATATAATGTAAGTACCGGAGCTTCGGAGTTCCGAGTGGATCCGTGATGGAAACGAGTCGTTATGAGTCAAGTAAAGTCAAGCTGACTCGGATATCATCAGTTCTCCGATGGCTCCGTGATGGAGAAGCGTAAGCGTAACATAGGAGTCAGAAGGAGTCATATACAGTACAAACCAATAGAACAAAGGCGAATGCAGAAAGGCAGTGTCAGATATAATCGGGATCGGAGATCGTCGGAGTCCGATGGCGTCCGAAAAGGATGTGAAGTCACGGCACGTGACAAGCTCCATCTGCCGGCACACAGGCCTCCAGCTCAGGACCGTCAAATGGTATGTATTCAACTGAGTTGCCTCCCATTCGACATTGACAGCTAAATAATTCTCCAGGTCGGCCGCAGTGGAAGAAGAATCCAATGATGGCTGCCTATCTCGAGGCAGAAGCCCAGGACTCAGGCGACGATGGTACAGCACTTGATGGCTAACCCACAAGGAAAGATAAGCGAAAGCGCCATCCACAAAACCGCCAAAACACCGAGACGTCAAAAAGGAGAGGTAAAAAGAAAGCCAATAACTCAGGCAGGGGCTCGAACACAGAGGAGACTGGTGATGAGCAGGATGGGAGCTTTGCTGGTGGCGACTTAGGGGGCTCCAGCTCTGACTCGTCCGACAATGAGGTCGAGATTCTGAATAGTGAGGCAAGTCTCCTCTCTTCCGCAGTTCCACATCACTTATATTATCTGTCACGTGCCGTGACTTCACATCCTTTTCAGACGCCATCGGACTCCGACGATCTCCGATCCCGATTATATCTGACAACCAAACCTTGTAAATGAATACGCAGTTCGATAAAAGTGACTACAACAACTCAAACACTATAATCCTCGTGCAAGTTCGGGGTTCCAATCCAGTATAGATTGTGGCAATTTGAACTTTAGTTCTCTTTGATAAGCAAGACTTCACAGGTCCACAAGTCGTATAGATAAACTGCTCGAATCCGTTCTAGGCGCAATCGCGGATAGTCAGACGAGATTTTTATATTCAACGTTTTTGTGTGATGTGGGTCTAGGTTTGGAGAATGTACTCCGAGGCAAAACGCAAATGATTCTTATGAATCCTGATTCCAAATAGTATCCGCGATTGCTAATCCTTGCGAGATTACAACCAATTGTCAAGTCCGATTCGTTTCCTTATATTCCACGCGTCCGTTCCGTTTATCCAATATGTCCACGTGTCGTTTATAAAGATCCAAATCCAACACAGATAATATTCAAAACTGGGATAACAAACGAAACTTGGTATAGCTTCTGGGTGTCTCCGAATGAATGCCTACTCGACCGGTTAAGCGTGAAGTCTAGTAACTTCGCGTCCAACAGGTGGGGTGAGATTCACTAGTGTTCTTCCCATAACCATCCACTTAAATACGTTACAGGATTCTAAATATAAACGAGACTGATACAAACGAGCAATAGGGTTCAGGGTATATGACTAGTGGTATGGCAGCTAGCCGATGAACTCCTGTCAGATATCAAGCGATTAGTAAAATTGAGAGGGATTTATAAGAAACATCAACGAGCCGAGCTTAGCGATGAGTCAAGATCTACATCGCCTAGAACGATCGTGATGGAATATTGTTGATATGTCAACTTTTAGCCGACCTCCTCGTCAGCACTCCGCTACCCTCTTTGGTAACCATCCGCCCAACTGGTTCCACTTTGAACCGCTACAGTGATTTGTCTGAAAACTGTGATAGCCGCCGTTTCCTAATACCCGAGTATGGTTTCTTAGTCAATTGTTTGATCGACCAAGTCCAACCTCCTCTTGGCGGGTCTGAAGACATCAGACGATGTCTAATAATGATCCTTCTGGTTCAGAAGGATAATCCCTCGTAATACGCCCTTAGTCAGGGATGTGCAGTAGCCCCAATCCGTTTCCAGGATGGTAAGGCACTTTCCGCGATTGCTCCATTAGCGGCTTCTCACTTCAACCCTTTACCAGGATCGTTGTCCAGCGCCTTTCTAATGGTTCGAGACACATTATATCCCTTTTAGCTAACTGCCCAGGCCAGCAATAGCCCTTGTGAGATGACGTCGTAATGTAATGAAGTACATTATAGTATGTTGCAATTCGAGCAGATTTGAATAAATGCCCAGGTGCCCCAATACCAGGTCTGTCAACGCCTTATGCTTCTCCATCACGGAGCCACCGGAAACCCGATGATATTCGAGTCAGCTTGACTTCACTTGACTCATAACGACTCGATCCATCACAGACCCACTCGGAACTCCGAAGCTCCGGTACTTACATTATATCCCCACTAATACTTTACTCTCGTATAAGTACAAGCCATGTCGGTAGTTAGACTTCAGTTTGAATATCGACTTAGTCTGCCCTATACTCCTCCTCTCGGACTCCGTCCTCTTCCGAGTCTCTCTCCGAAATCGGGCACCAGGCGTAGAGAAGGGCGCAGCGCACGAGCTGAAGCCAAGCCCCTTCCCTTTCAGTATACGGGTTCAGTATTCCGTTCGGACTCCGATAACTTTCCCTCCACATCTCGACCCCTTCGTCTTGCTTATACGCACTTCATCCCTCAGGCGTATCTCACGGTCCGTTGGATCCCGATCGGGAACTGGTACTTGACATTATCCCACATAGCTCGCTGATTCTTTACCCAGCAAGACAATTCCAGTGCTTCTGGGAGGACATCTTCCCAAACGGAAACCACCCAAGAAAAAGCACCGCTCGGACTCCATCCCTGGTCCATCTTCATCGTCTATGCCTGTTGACCAACCAGCTAGCACATCAACTTTCCAATTTCAACTGTCTTCATTGTCCATGCCTGTTGACCAACCAGCTAGCGCGTCAACTTCCCAATTTCAACCCCCAAAGAAATCAGTAAGTTAAAACCATTTCGCATAGATTGCACTCGTTTAATGATGATTTTTTTGCAGCGTGGTGGGACAACCAATCCCGTGTACCTATTCTACGAGAGGGTCGAACTCAATGCGGATGGAAACCCGGGTGGCGAAGGCGACAAACATTACAAGTGTTATCACGGCGACTGTAACACCTTGATGATCACCAAGGCAATGAAATCCTCCTTGAATGGTGAGTGGTTGCATTTTTAATAACTTAAATCTCATATGTCCGACAGGGCTTACTGGTTATCTTAAAACTCATGCGCCAGCGATAAACCGCTTATATACCATATTGTTGATCCGTATCAAGAGGGTGTTACACGTCCGGCAGAGCCTGAGAACGATGAGGATGCAGCCATTCAAGATGGGGATGAGGATTCGGACTCGGGAGAGGAGGAGGACGAGCTTGAAGAGCGCCAAATTGCATCTGACAAGGCTTTGCTGAGCGCGGTCTGCCGGGTGAGTGATTATCATCTTTAAACAATTTTCGTTTATGACACTACACAGCTGCGGCGGATCGTTCGAGCTGTGCAGTCAAGTCTGCAGTGACGTAAGGCATGGGAAAGGGAAGTCAAGATGTCGGTGGAAAATCTAGATCCAGCATCGGCTGAGACGGTCCTCATTAGTCTCCCAGTGTCAGACTCGATAAAACAAAAATTAAGATAGTCAATTTTTTTTTGTTTATATAGAGTCTGATCGAAGTGTCGGGTTCAAACCTGTCGATGAATAAACGTGATAAACGCGTGATCTCACATGCGCTTCCCACGCCCGGCCCGCGGTCATCTCTCTGCGCGTCCGTTGTTCCTCGCGCGCGCCATACCCGTTGGACGCGTCAAACCAGTCCATGGTGTCACTATTAGAATCCTGTTTTTCTGCTGCCAGTAGGTGTTATTGCGAGGAGATCTGTGCCGTCTAGACTGCAGCAAATGTCTTCAATCTGGTAGTTGTGAGGATCATACAGGAGAGGGCTAGTGTCATGAATCGCCCGGGTTCTACTTTTTCGCGCGACGCGTCCGTACGGATACAGACACGTCTTAGCGGCACGGGACTCTCATGACGCCACCACGTGACCTTCTCACGGTCGAAACCCGACCTCGGATTCTAAAAACCGCAGACTCGGGGAGTCTGCGCCACGGGATACAGAAGACGTTAGGGACTAGGAACCCGTACTGACGGATCCTAGTCCCCGGACGCACCAATGGCTGACACAGACGCGTACACGAAGTACATGAGTGGTTGCAAACCGATCAGGGTTTGAACCACTGGATACGACGACACTCAGGACTAGGAAACCCGAACGTCGGGTCTCCTAAAGTCCTCCGACACCACGGAAACCAACACAAAGGAGTCTAGGAGTATCAATATTAACGCTCCTTAATGCTGCGGTACAGGAACTGATCGCGATTGACCGTGATCACTTTAATTTATCAGAAGCCTATATAAGCACGGTAGAATCTGCATGTACAGTAGATTCTACCTCGTCTAATCTCAGGCTTCTACCTTGGCTTGACATAGGCATTGTCTCCACCCTGCCCCACTTCCTCCACATCGTACTACGGGTTTTATCCACGTCCCGGGTTGTATACCTGAGTGGATATCACACCCTCTTCGACTTGTTCCGGGTTCCGCCTCGCATCCCGACCTACGACATACGACCTCCTAGGGAGGATGTCGTACGACTGGTCCTATTGCTCGGGGAACACACGAGCTACTAGCGTCTATCGGGTTTATCCTGGTTGGGGTTCTCGCGCTGTTTAGCCGACCCAGAGGCCGTTGCTGACAGCTAGCATGCAGAATACATCGGGCTAGTGTGTGGCCTTCATAGGTCCCCCATTTGAAGCCTCGGGACATGAGTTAGCAGCTGTAGTCGTGCTGTAGTTGGTGGACGTGGGCGTGGGAAGCGCACGTGATATCACGTGTTTATCACGTTTATTCATTGACGGGTTCGATCCCGACACTTAGTACAGACTAGGTCCTCATGCTAATCTTGGATGTCAAGACTCGTTGGTCCTTAACACATCAAATGCTCCGTGTGTTTCAAATTTTCGACGCCAATTATCTTGCTGCTAATACTGTATTACGTCGTGCCCTGAGGTACCGAGTTGCTGTTGACAACTTCGTGTCTCGGGAACGTGACTTGCACCCGTTGACATTAAGTAACGATGATTGGGCTGCAATTGCACTTGTCGCAAAGTGGTTGGAGAACTTTCGTGATGCGACAACCCAGATGTCGGCCACGAAGATCCCCATGATATCCACTACCCACACGGTTTTTTGAGGGCTACAAGAGGATATTCAGGACAACCTCCGACGCCTCCCAGAAGACATTGCACCTGCGATCAAGAAAGGTCTTCTCGAAGCGCACACCAAACTCAGTGATTATTATACAAAGTTCGATGAATCTCCGTATTACACCTGGGCCGCCTGTGCGTCTTCATTTTAACCCATATCACAATCTAACCGCACTATCTTTAGTCCTTGATCCCCGCATTTCCTACGAGGGAATCTCTGCAGACTATGAGCATGATATCGGTCTATCATCATATCTGAACACCGCAAAAATCTCGCTCCAAAAGCACTATGATGAGAACTATGCTAAGGATCCCAATCCTGGTGCTGAACCCGCTCAGCTTGCTGACACTTCCGCTCCGAGTCTTACCCAGAAAAAAAGTTTCACGGAGGATTATAAGCGTGCAACAGTCGACGAGATGGCTGAATATTTCAAACTTGCACCCGAAGATTTTGACACATGCAACCCAATCGAATGGTGGTTTGCGCGGCGCCACCAGTTTCCCACCCTTCATCGTCTCGCATTGGACATGTTGTCTATTCCTGGTATGCTCAGCACATTTTTATTTCTCGCGGGCTAACAGTGCCAATCTAGGATCTGCTGTTGCTGTCAAAGGTGTCTTTTCCGGCGGGTGTGATACCATTAGCCTGCGCCGTTCTAGTCTCAAGCCCGAGACTATCCAGACCCTCATGTTGGTAAAAAATCGGTTGCGCATGGCTCGCAGAGACATCACTGCACGCCTCGGGGAGCATGAATAATATTTAATATTTTGTACTGCTATATATTATACATTCATAATGTTTTTACCGATTGAAGTACCGCCGTATACTTAGCCGTATAATAGTCGTATACGGCCGTATACGGCGCCGTACCGTACCGTATGACCTCCCGAAGGTGGCGTTTACGGTACGGGTACGGTCGGCGAGACAGCCGTATGACCGCCGTAATCGTACGGCCGTATGCCGTATACGGTACGGCGAACAGCCCTACTAAAGTTGTATATACTCAAATCGGCACGAGTTTAACTTTCGGCCGAAAACCCGCGGGTTTACGGGCCGGTGGGCGGGTTTTACGGGTTCAATACTCCCTCAGCCCGCACCCGTACCCGCCATGCCCCGCCCCGGGTACAAACCCACGGGTGAACCCGTATACCCGTGACCAACCTTAGCCGTAACCGTGACCGTAACGATGCTCTTACGGTTACGTTACGGTACCCGTATACTGGGGCTTTTCGTTCAAATCGACAGTCACGGGTCACGCACCCCTCTGTCGATGTCGAATTTCGGTTGCGGTCACGGGTCACGGCGGTCCTTGTCGAACCTGCCGCTGGTCACGGCGCCTCCAAAATCGCCTGAAAGACGCAAAAAAACGAAAATTTCCGTGGGATTTGTCGAAATTTTTGGGGGTGTCACGCCAAATTTTTGCTGGTGTCGAAATGTCGAACTTGAAAAAAGGGTCACACGTCACCCCCCCTGTCGATTTGAATGAAAAACCCCAGTAACCGTAACCGTACCACCGTATATACGGTTACGGTGGGAAGCCCTAGCAGCCGATTAGTTGCGTGGCAGGCTTTGACAGGCCTGCGACAAGGCATCTAATGTGCAATGTGCTAAATCTCATGCCGTACATCTCTACTGTGCGTCTGCCACCCGCCGATACATCCAGGCCCACCTCCCTCCACGCCCATCTCGTACGACTGGTTCCGCTAGTTCGCCTGGCTACCATGAATGCTACCGATGACCAGTCGACGACTGCACTTGGGTCTGTAGTCGTTAATGGTATCCAGGATGTTTCCGCCTTTTTGCCGATCCTGGGGACAGACCAGTGCGAGAGGCATTCCACTCAAGGTCTGGCCCGTGGATTTTGGTATGTCGTCGGAACCCCGCTGTCCATCTTCGGTAGCTTGGGAATCATCAAGGCTGCTCTTGTCACTCTGGTTATATCCATCGACACCCCTCGGTTTCGTGGCCCGCGACTGCTCCAGAATGCTGGTTTCGCTCCAGAGGGCATACTTGCGCATTTAATGCCCGCTGTTGACAGACAAGGCAGCATATGTGTTGCGGAACAGCGAATGCGCGCCATCCTGGACCAGCGCCGGATTATAGAGGTGGCTCCCAACCTGCGTGTCGAGCCCTGGCTTCGATGGAACTTCCAGATGATCGCCTGGACTGTGCTCCTCAGTGGGCTCGCTCTCCTGCCGTACACATACATCATTATTCATGACACCGTGGACCGCACGTTCTCTGCCACATGGATGTACCCACTTCTTCGCGTAGCTGGGAGCGTCCTCGCCATAACCGCGATACAGTTGATTATTCAATTCCGAATTTTAGCCATTGTTCGCGACTGTTCAACGGTGTATGTCGCGGATCACCTTTTTCAAGGGGAAATACCCAATGCCTGGGACCCTAGTTTGCGTGCAAGGGATTGCTTGCGTGCAGTTCGCGACCATGTTGATTTCCGTTCGCAACGTAAGGCACGTCAGTGTACCGGAATTGATTCGACTAACCAGAACACAGACACAGTCGAGGATCCCCCGGTCGACAGCTTCAAACGACCTTTCAAACACGTTGATTCGTTCACGCCGTTTCCAAACACGAGTGGCAGGACTCCTGGTCAACGCGCATTCTTTAACGTCTCAATCATCCTTTTCGGCATCTCTCTTGTCATGGGAATGGCTGCCACGGGCGTCGGATACATCGGATGCTTCAAAATTGTACAGTCCGCAACGAATGGTACTGGGCCGTCCATTTGGCTTGGGCTCGAGATCGTTCTCTCCCTGCTGCGTATGGGTATGTGGGCTGTCAATCCCACCACGGACGATCCTCCAGAACCTATAACAATTTTGGAAAAAGCGCCTCACGAAACTAAAAAATTCCGCATTGGATGGATGTTGGAGAATAGCATCTTCGTTGCGGACTTCCATGCCGTTATCATCGACTTCCCTCGTCAACCTGGTGCACACGCGCAGACCACTGGAACCCTCATGGTTCAATATCTTACCCAGGGATTAGGTGTCCCTCAACAGCAGGTTTACCACCTCCTGGAGCCCAATGCTCAGGTCATTGAGCAAACTCTTCGGGCTTTAGCTGAAAGAACCGACATTCGCAACGGCTCCCCGATCATAATTTACGTTTCTGACCACACAAACACTCAACGTCCTTGGAGAATCGGAGATCAAGAGTTGGGACTGCTATATTCCAGTTTTTTCAACCTCATTCGTCTTATTACCCAAAACAAGGGGGACAATGTCGTCAGTCCCAGTCTTATCCGGGCTGCTTGGAATTAAATAATCCTCAGGTCATAATCCTCGATGCAAGCTATCCAGGCCTAGAGCCTGATGCCGCTAGTGAGTCTTATACTCCCTGTTCAAATTTTTCGATCTGACTGGCACCACACCTCAGTCGGCCTCGAAATGCAGCCTTTTGTTATCTTAGCCGCCAGTTCGGAAGGACTAGTTGCAGCTGTCGACGATGACGAACACCTGGGGTTGTTTACGAAATCTCTCATAGCCCTACTCAAGTCCTCGAAGTTTGAAGAGTTGACCTATCAAGGACTGATTGCGAGGGTTCAGCTAGGTACCACCAGGACGGAAACGTACAGCGGTTGGGTAGCCACCGGGGGTTGGAGTGTGGGTGGCATTCATGATCAGAGCCACGTGGGTTTTAGTGGAAGTTCGTCTCAACGAAGGGTTACGGAGGTTACGGCCAGTGTCGGTATTAGCGGCAGGACCGGGTTCGGTGCGTCGTTTGGGATGACCAGGTTTAGCGGTACGAGTGTGGAAACGGAAACAAGGCCTGATTGGCCTAGGCCGAGGTGCATCGGTGCCATGAAGAACAGGCCGATTTTCAATGGTCTCAAGAAGAGCGTCCAGACTTCCGTGGACTCAGAACGTAGTTTGATCACGCTCGTCCTGGAACGGACAAGTGATGCTGGGCCAGAGAATATTGCCGCAGTATAGAGGCACGCGGGTTCGGAATGGACTGACCAGTCACCATTGGGTACATTATACCGATGTCAAATTACTCACGCAAGTAAAGAATTCTCGTTCAAACCCGAATCTGACAGGCGACTACATCGGCGAGCAGTTCCGCATTGGACCCCGCAGTATTGATTATATGAAGATATGCGCGAGGTACGACAGCTGGTATTCCCGGATCTTGAGGATCGAGTTCTTTGAATATTTGGTGTTAAGCTTTGAACGGAAATCGGTCCTACTAGAGTGTAACAATACCTCATGAACGCGGCAAGTAAAGAAAAAAAAGTCTCCGAACCTCGCGTCTCGCACGGATAAACTTGAAATCAGATGGACTCGAAAAAGGAAAGTTCAGCCCTCGTCCCTATGGTGCAAACTCGAATCGAACGGGCGAGCCCGGCTTGCATGGATTTCCATGCCATCCCTGTGGATGTGTACGGATTTGCAATTCGAGGATGAGTTCCTCGGGGACAGCTTACACGTAAGTTTGCCCTATTCACACGCAGCCAGGATGATTGGCATGTACTGCTCCCGAGTTGAATGGGCGACTCCTGCGTGGACGCAGTATTCTTTGCTAGTAGTGGCAGGTGCGGCCATTCCACGTTGGATCTATGCATCTGTTTCGTTTACCTACCCAGCATTCAATAAAAGACCAGTGGGTCTGGCCGTAAACGGGATGACACTGGGCGAATCTTGAGCGGAATGGGTACAGATTTGGAGGGTGGGTT
Source organism: Mycena olivaceomarginata (assembly GCA_029378375.1). Classification (NCBI taxonomy): domain Eukaryota; kingdom Fungi; phylum Basidiomycota; class Agaricomycetes; order Agaricales; family Mycenaceae; genus Mycena; species Mycena olivaceomarginata. Next base: position 33,218 of record JARKIC010002247.1, on the reverse strand, counting down.
GGGGGAGTTGGTATGTACATGCTTGCCTGAAATTGGGCTGGTGCGGGCAGTTAAGACAGCGTGGTATAGCGAGAATTCGGCGCAAGACGAGCGGTGAAAAGTGGCGATGCATTGAATTTATCTTTGAGAGCAAAGGGCCTCGCATCAGGATAAATTTACGAACGGTGAGTTCGTAATTCGATGATTTGGTTCGAATTTGGTTTTGTTCTAGCTTATACTATAGTAGGCGCGATGGATATAATGCCTCCCAAAATGCTTGTTTCGAATGCAGCCAGTCGGAACGAACAGTCTCCCCCAGTGACGCGCCGAGAGCTGTTCAACACATCAGAACAAAATATTAATGTGCGAATCGGGTTGAGGAATTGCATGCGGTATTGATCGTGTAACTCTTCATCAGCTTTCCATTGCAGTTCTTTTCGCTTCCCCAGGATTGCGAAGCCTGTCCTACATACAGAGCGAGCGGGACTTCGAGGGTGGGAAAATATCAGTCAAAGTGTTAGATGGCAATTCCTGCATCAGCAATCCCTGATTTCTGCCGTGAGTTTAAAAGCAAGTATGTGTCGCCCAAGTACGTTGCCGGTAGAGATGCTAGAGTCGAGTTTGAGGAGACGGGGCCACAACTTTGGGGTCAAAGTTTCGTCAAAGGACTCATCAGGTGGCGTATCCCTATATATACCTGCCTCAACATCAGCAATCCCTGATTTTTGCCGTATTAGCTGTATTAGCCGTATTTCCCAGGCCGTTTACGTAGATCTCCGTATTTGCCCGTATTTCAGGCCATCCTACGTAGTGGCCTGCATTTCAGGCCATCCTATGTAGTTGCCTGCATTTCAAGCCACCCTACATCGTTGCCTGTAGTTCGGACCAGTCCATCTTTCGCTTTCAAATGCATAACCAAGGCAACATATTCATTGAAGGTACATGTCATTAACTCGTGTCTGCAGACTAACCCCTGTATCTTCTCAATCACCCTCTCTGCATCCACCTTCTGCACAAACTGTGCAAACTCACAATGCTTCCTCACCAGCACCTTCACATACGAAACTCCCCAAACGGTATAAAAATGTCCGCAGCATCTCCTCCCCCACCAGTGGCGACAGCCTGCTGACGAAGACGGTGGTGTTGTACGGGTCCATGCTGGTGAGCTGCTCCCCGTTCGGCACAATGAGGTTCCCCAGGATCGCGTGCACCTGCGCAGTGTGGCACCATTCATCGGTGCCTTGCCATTGCTGCTGCTGCTGCAGGGGGGTGCACCGGCTGCTGCTGCTGTGGGACACGAACAAGCGTGGCAAGGCCATGCCAAGGGAGCGGGAGTTTCTGATGTTGGTGTGGCTGGACGCGGAGGACGGGGGCTGGTGAGCAGGTAGGTCGGAGGTGGGGGTGAGGCAAGCGAGTGGGTTGGTGTGGGCAGGGCAGACGAGACACCGGAGTCGCCTGTGAGGCCGCTGATGGCATGCTTGCGGAGCAAGAGCAAGGCAGAGCTGCCGCTTTTGCACAACACCAGCGAGGGTGGGGAGGACACATCTCCTGGCACTGGCACCAACACCAATGTGTTGTGCAGTGTCCTGCCCTCTCATTGGCTGCACCCTTGCCACGCAGTTCGCGTACCACCACCCCGTGTCACGCATGAAGCGGTGGCACGTGAGCACGGGTGTGGGGGAGGAGGGTGTCATGAATCACCCAGGTTCTACTTTTTCATGTGACACGTCCGTATGGATACAGACACATCTCAACAGCGCGAAAGGACTGCCGGAAACAACTGTTCAAGGAGCTGGTTGTAATGCACGGACCACGCAACCCAGAAACCGAGGCAGCTCATCCAGAATAGAGCATATTCCATGTTGAGCTACACACGAGGATTCAGCCCGATGGTTTTGGGTTCTGGAACAAGGGAAACTCACCACAAGCTCGAAAAGCTGTTTACAGAGGGCATCCTCCTCAATATGGTTCTCGCAAGCTCAACGATACTTGGCCATGAGGTTCTCGAAGGTCAACACCATGCGGTCCCGGAGTTCGTTGAACACAGCTAGCGGGGTCATAGTGGTGGAACACCACAGCCAACAAATCCAGATAGGCCATCTTGCCGGACCCCTCTCTTCGATACACCAGACCCAAGCCATGCACATGCGAGGAAGTGCTGGTGTGCGATAGCGTCCAGCGACCACTCCTGAGGATATTCCTCGATGTTGGCCTGGAATCCGAAGACAGGGAGAGTAGAGAAAGGATGTGGGGGCAGAGCCAGAGCTTGGTTCAGGAACTGGAGGAAAGAGAGATGAGACACCCGGGAGGGTAAGAAATGGGACGTGGCAAGCCAGTAGTGGAGAAGAAGATCTGGGCGACGAACGGGTTCTGGCCCTACAACACCCCAACTACTGGAGACTGGTCCTGAGTATGGCTCCAGCGACACAGTATCCGAACACTCATGGAAGAACCAGCATGGGGTACAGAAATTCTCCATGCCATACCTGAGCACAAGACAGCTTCTGTCCACATTATGGTGGTCCCAGTCAAACAAGAAGCGGGGGGAAGTCGAGGGATCGAGAAAGAAGTGTAACCCAAGATTCCATGCCAGGGTGAAGTTGCGCAAAGAAGAGGACATGATGGGGGAAGACAAAGAGCCTGAGGAGGCGGGGAAAGGGGGCAGAACCCGAGACAGGGGCAGGGTTCTGAATTGAAGCAGAACCCAGAAACCCTGAGTTAAGGAGAGTCCAAAAAGAACCCGCAGCGGACCAACTGCTTAGGTGAGCTCTACTTTGGGAAGTAGATCAAAGGAGTCTTCCCGCTCCCAGCCCAAAGTCACCAGGCAGGGCCAAAGGAAGAAAATAGGGGTCAAAAACAAAAATTGCACAAAACCCATGATATCACAGGGTCGAACCAAAGAGGGGAAAGAATACCACGACATGGGGAGTCGAGCACCGAAGACAATGGGGATGCCGGCACGGCAATAACTGATAGGCAGTGACAATAAGCCCTACGACCATGGTATGGTGTTTACAATCCGGATAACAGGACCACTACAAAGGGAGAACACTGGAAAATCTGGAATGTGGGTTCCCAAACAAAGAAGACTGAAGGATGCCTTTGCAGGCAATAATCAATGGGCAGTGACAATAAGCCCCACAATGCAGGAAATTTTTGAAGGATAAAACTCACCTTGGAGAAGGAATTGGGGAGAAAGGGACGGGGGACCTACGGGTCGTTGGGGACAACAACCTTGAAGAGGGGGGTGATGTCATGAATCACCTGGGTTCTACCTTTTCGCACGACGTGTCCATATAGATACAGACACGTCTCAGCGGCACGGGACTCTCATGATGCCACCACGTGACCTTCTCACAGTTGAAACCCGGCCACGGATTCTAAAGCCACAGACTCGGGGAGTCTGCGCCATGGGATACAGAAGACGTTAGGGACTAGGAACCCGTACAGACAGATCCTAGTCCCCAGACGCACCACGGTCAACACAGAAGCATACACAAAGTACATAACTGGTTGCAAACCAATCAGGGTTTGAACCACTGCATACGATGACATTCAGGATTAGGAAACCCGAACGTTGGGTCTCCTAAGTCCTCTGACGCCACAGAAACAGACACAGAGAGTCCAGGAGTATCAGCATTAACACTCCTTAATGCTGCGGTACAGGAACTGATCATGATTGACCGTGATCACTCTAATCTATTAGAAGCCTATATAATCTCGGTAGAATCTCCATGTACAGTAGATTCTACCTCGTCTAATCTCAGGCTTCTACCTCGGCTTGACATAGGCATTGTCTCCACCCTGCCCCGCTTCCTCCACATTGTACTACGGGTTGTATCCACGCCCCGGGTTGTATACCTGAGTGGATATCACACCCTCTTCGACTCGTTCTGGGTTCCGCCTCGCATCCCGACCTACAACATACGGCCTCCTGGAGAGGACACCATACAGTTGGTCCTACTGCTCGGGGAACACACAAGCTACTAGCGTCTATCGGGTTTATCCTGGTTGGGGTTCTCACCGGGTTAATCGCTGTTTAGCCAACCCAGAGGCCGTTGCTGACAGAGGGGCGGTGGCGGTGGGTGTACAAGAGGCATGCAGCACTTGTGGACCTGGAGGTGGTTGTGTACCCAACCCCATCCCCATCCCACTCTGCCCCTGAAGCTGCTGGCCAAACCCATCTGTCCCGTGCGTGTTGCGTAGCAGTGCCAGTGGTGGCAAGGGGACAATGGTGACATGAGCATGGGCAACACCACCCCTCACTGTAGTTGCTTGCACCTGGGTCGGCAGCGTCTGAGCTGGCACGTGAGCCCGAGTTGATGTGATTAGGGGAGATGGAGGCACTTGGGTGTGGAGGTGGTTGGGGTGGTGCAGTGCGTGGGGCTGTGGGGCCATTTTGGGGAGAAGGAGACGTGTTGGAGGGCATCGGCGAGACAGGGGCATGGGCTGTTGGAGTCTGAAGAGGCAGAGGAGGTGGCAGAGGAGTGTGGCGAGTGGCTGCAGACTGAGTGGGAGCGTGAGGGTAGTGGCGCATTGCAAGACTGCAGGACACAGTCCAACTGGTCAGGGCTAGGTATCGAGTCGATTGTGTGCTGTGGAGCCTGCTAGACAGTGCAAAATACATGGAAAAGTGAAATGAACATACCCTTGTCAGGCCAGGAGCCATGGAGGAAGCAAGCAAAAATCACGACACAACTCCAGTGGTTATTCGCTCCCTTTCCCCCGTGCCACCGCGACCTTCGGGTGAGCAGCCCTACAAACACCATGACTTTCATGTGGTTGTGGATATTCGGCACTGTGGCAAGCGCCACCGACGTGGGCTTGCACACCGGGTACATGTACATATGCAGTGGAGCTCAATTGGCAGTGTCTGGTCATCGATCCTGCGCACGAGGAGGTCTTCGGTTTGGAACAACAGTGACTGCCATGGGGTTTATGCTGTCAGAGCTGGCCTACCCATGCGGCTGGGCAGGGGGAAGATGTTGTTAGTGGTCGAGGTCCAGTTTTGTTGTGGCAGTGTTCATATTGGTGTTTCTCCAAGGGAAGAGAAGCGCACCTTCCACTTGGCAACATACATCACCGGCCCCCATGTCGATGAACTCCTCAGTGTCGCCTTGTAATTGCCCGCCTTGTTCCCTACTGTGCCCCCAAAATTACAATCAGCACAAACCAGAAAACACACAAAACAAACCCACCCTCAAATGCCCACACCTGCTCCTCCCACCCTTCCACCCACCTCACTGCCCCTGTTGCCTGCGCCCTCGACACCTCCACCAAATTGTTCCCGAAATTCAGGGACACCGTAACCCTTGTCCCCCAGAAAATTCCCAAACAAGTGGTAAAAGTCTGGCCCGTACGTCATGCAGTAGATCACGCCCGTTGTGGGCCCCAGCTGCCCAGCTGTGGTGGTTGTATGCCATAAGTGGCAGTACACAAAATGCAGATGCTTGGTCAGCATCCTTGCTGTGCCACACACGTGCATAAAGACGAACCATGGCCAAATATTTGGCCCACCTCTCTTTCACCTCGACCACCACCACCCCTGCTTCTACATATGTATACCACCACTCTCCAGACGACTCCAATCCCTCAAGCCCACAGCACTGGAAAGCACCAGCACCACAAGCATACTGTGGGATGTCCCTGCACACATACTGCAGTGGCTCACCAACAACCTTGGCTACATCCAGGACATGGGCTTCAATGCCGTGTGGATATTGCCTGCTGTCAAGAACGTCGACGGGCAGCGTGTACGGAGATGGCTACCACGGGCGAGTACCATCCCATCCAGTCCTCTGTTATGGTGCATGCTGATGATCATGTGCAGGTACTGATCCACCGACATGGATGCGCTTAGCCCGCACTTCGACCTCTCTACCGAACTGAAGAACCTCAGCGAGGCACTCCTTTTGTGTGGGATGTACTTCACCACACAATTTTTTTGGGCTGGGTACATGGCATGTGTGGGGGTTTTTGCATTGGGCGAGGTATGTACATCCGCGTCATCATCGTCGCTCATGGCACGGAACAGGGCCCAGTTTTTCTCAGGTGGAGACAGATGAACCGGCCTATGCCGTGTACTATCGTGGCCCTCTTGACGCTGTGATCGACTACCCAGCCTTCTACAACCTCACCCTGCCTTCTCAAGCACCTCGGGCAACCTCTCTAAGTTCGCCTTCGTCCCTGTGCTGCTGGGCCTCACCTCATCCTCCTCTGTGTCCTTTTCATCCTCACCTCCACCACCTCGTTCTCGGCATCGCCTGCACCCCTTCTCCTCAGCACTGCCTTCCTCAAGAACCACAACAAGCTGCACTTCCTGTCGCTCACCATGGATGGTGTGCTGCGCAAGAACACGATGGGGGGGCTCTTTGTGGGCGATGGGATCCTGACTTGGTATTATGGCCAGGAGCAAGGAACGAGGGCAGCAGACCCAAGGTATGTGTGATGCCCTTTGTCTCTGTTCTAGGCTGACGGCTTCATGTTACACGTAGACTTGGCTTGTTCCATGATTTCAACCTGGGTGCACACATTCTTTCACGTCTGCTTCCTGATTCGTTGGGTAGTCCGAGCACCTGTTGTTGTAGTAGCTTTAATATCATGGTTTCCAAATTCTACGATGCCATGTCGATTTTGTGGTCTGTTCGGGGATACTGGAAGCATTCACAAGCAATTGTGAGGTCTACATGAAATACAGGTGAATACAATGAATACAGGCAAATACAGGCTCAAATACAGTGAAATACAGGGCACTACGTAGACCAGGCCGAAATACGTGTGAATATTTATAGTGGTCATCAAATACGTGGCTCTCGGCAGAGGGGGACCTTCATACAGGGAATACAGCACCTATGGGACTACGTAGGACTATGTAGAGGTACGTAGCCGACCCAGGTATTGCTGATGAATGTTTGTCGGACACGTTGATGTAAAACAGAACATTGTGGCTTTCCAAACAAACACACCATTGTAGTCTTTCGGAAACCTTTTGAAGGTCTCAACAATCAACTAGAATGCCCCATTTTTAACATTCTCGTCTCTTTACCCAGTGCTAGCACAACACCGGATTATACCTTACGATCAACATTATTGCTTGGCAGCACTACCACTGCGGATCAATGTGCCTGTGTAGATCCCGGACAGATTGAACATTACAGGTGACGTAGTCACAGAGCGCTTGACCAGAGCGAACTCAACAGTTTCACATGCAGGTGCATCACAACATTAATGGGAGGCTAACTATTTATTACTCATAGCATTTTCGAAATCTGAGTGAGCACGACTCTGCCACCTCAAGCCTGGTGGACATGGTAGCGGTGCGTTGGCAGAGTATTTTTGTTCCACATTTCTGTTGCCAATTTATGTGGGGAGTCGGCCTCAGGGTCAGTGAGTACGAGCAGGGATGTCAATGGTGATCCACCCGAGACAACAGGCAGCAGGATTCCAATGGATCACAGTCCAGAATGCATTGATGAAGAGAGCGGGAAACAGATGGATCTGCAACAATTTCCACGATTTGCATGGAGTTTTCTCTTTGGGATTGACTAACCCTGAGCCACCAGCAGATTAATTACGGCCAGAATCATCTGTCCCATCCATCTGTCTTCCGTCTTCCAGTGGACAGGACAGCTGTCCTCACTGCCGTTTGGAAACGGTATGGCATGCTGGGGAGACAGGAGCTCAGGGACGGGATGGGACGGTGGTCCATCCATCCGTCTGTCCGACCGTCCTGGACAGGTACGGTGATGATCCCTATTGAAGAAAGGGGGTGCAATGGCCACCATCCTGATGCAAGATAGCCAGGCCTTCAAAGACGGTGAGTCAATGTCACAAAGTATTTATTCGGAAGCTTACGAGGAAAGCTTGTATGGTGGTTGGCTCCACCCGGGGTGAAAAAAGCACCTGAATTTTATTATTTTGTTGCCGCCTGAGATCCGTAGGAAATTCTGTGAGAATATTGAACCAAGGCCTTGACAGTGCCCTTGGACCAAGGCCTTGGGATATCCAAGACCTCCACCCCCAAGGCCTTGAGGACAAACACTGTAATGACAATGTCAACTTGTTCTCTAGACTTGAACTGGTGCTCTCTGCACCGTTTTGTGCCCCCTCCACTCCTGTATTCCCTCTCCTGCTACGTGTCGCATCGGGCAGACAACACATACCGTTGCTGATACGGCCCAAATGAGCGGGGGTGTTTGATTCTTTGTGCGCAGTTGGTGTTTTTCGCCGTCATTTTGAAGAGCGGGGCCTCCTTCACTCCGCCAAATTGATTGTTTTGGTAAGGCCAAAAATGTCCCTGATATCCTCTGTTCCAGCCACAGTATAACTGCTACTGGGACTGGGGGTTTTGGTTGCAATTTTGTGCCAACTGAAACTGGAAGTATCAGTCGCTCTCCTGATACTGGACAATTTCATTCAAATCGACAGGTGTGACACGTGACCAATTTTACCTATTCGACATTTCGGCAGCCGCCGGATTTTTGCGTGACACCTCGAAAATTTCGGCATTTGAACGGGAATTTTTGTCTTTTTTGCCTTTTTTTTTTTTTATAGGCAATCCGGGGCCTGTGCGACCACCCGGAGGCCCGAGCGACGCGCGACCCCGACCAAAGCCCGTGATCGACAGGGGGGCGCGCGACGCGTGACTGCCGATTTGAATGAAATAGTACAGTACCTTCCATGTCAGAGCGACTGTGCGGGCCGCCCCGGACCGCCGACTGATACGCTCTCGGATACCTTTGGTATCAGCCCCGGAAATACCGCGTTTGATACTCATCATCTCAGTGAGCTAAAAACTAACCCTGAAACGTCTAGTTTATGCAGTGCTTATTCTGTTGCTGGAATTTAAGATCTCAGGAACATTTCCAGCAACTCTGAAACAACAAATTTCCGGAGTGCTTCCTATTACCTTCTCGAAAATAGGCTGCGCCCAGAATCCGGGCTAGTTTCTCTCATTTTGACGTCTGCATTTACTGCTGTTGCAGCCGCTTGGTGTAACCTTGAATCTGCCTGCACGAAAACGGAGAACTTCGCTCGTTCGTACTCGCGGACCCCGCTTTCTTTTTTTGGTTGCATTGTCTCCAATTGATCTGTTCAGGGTTTCTTGTTTACGTTGGATATTGGTCTCCTATGGGCTTGCTTCCATTTTCACGCCGATGCGTTTCTCATCGCTTCTTGGAGCCATTTAGTTTCCTTCGGAGACAGGAGAACCTCTGCCGCTCGATCTCTGTGGATGCGGTGCATATCATTTCTGCTGTTTCTCGTTCGGCATGTATGCCCTGCTCTCTCTTTTCGTTTGGGACATTCGTTATCGTTTTCACGGGTAGCTTTACCCTCATTTTGATGCTCCTTGCTCCGTCCATGTCCTCCCCTTCCTCCATTTCAATTCCCTTCAAAATTAGGTTGGACGCGCGCCAATAGATGCGCGGCGAGGAACGATTTCATCCCGCTTCGCGACCCCATTCGACTCGGGGCCAGGCCATACAGGTTGAATACATGGTCGTCTTTTTGTTCTCTAGCTCTATAACGAATAAACGGAACCAATTCCACAGTTATAGGCTTGCGCAGCCTCCATAAAGCAAAGTTCGAACTACTTCGGGCATCTATCCCATGCTTCTAACTCCACTTGCTCGCCTCTCACCCAATTGCAAGGGGTATGCCAAGAAAATACGCTTTCTATCTTACTCCCAAGAGGACCTGTTCTGCTGGTACACATCCGCACATTAGTCTCACCAGTAAGCGGGATTCCCGTTCGACTCGGGAACAGGCACTGTGGTCGCAGAACCCCGCGAAATTTCCATAGCTGCCCCGCGAAATTCCGGTTTCGCAAGGTTTTATAGGGAAATGATATTTCACTGAGTTATTTTTCACCCAGTCATTCACAGAGTTTTTTTTGGCTGTTGTGAACTGCCTGAATTTCGCTCCAACTTCGAGTGAAAATAACTTACATTTTCTTGAGAATTGCAAGTCCCTATCTGGTGAGTGCCTCTAATAATAGTGTGAAAACATAGTGAATCTGTCTGCTCCCAAGGTAAAGTACATGAAAATAGGTTTCACCAAAAAATATGGTGAATGCACTTTTTCACCTTCTTTACCCGGCGCCTGGAACAAGGTACATAACTGTGGTCATCAGGACCAGATATTTGCACAGGAAAGTATATGTTTTAGAATTAAAAAATACTGATAGATAGTAAGATAAGTTATAGACATGAGTCTTCAGGCCCTCTGACGAGGTGTTTATAGTGAGATGAAGGTAATGTTGTGCCGAAAATTCACCTGAAAAGTCTGTGAGAACCCAGTGAATTTCACGGAGTGAGGTTCCACAGTGTAATTATGCTGTTGTTTTTGCCTCCGCTTTGTGTGAAGTTCACTGAGTTTTCGAGTGGACACTCGGGAGAAATGGACCCAGTGAATTCATAGTCGCTTCATTTGGAAGTGGATGTCGCTCCAAAAGTCTGTGAACTGACCCTGTGAAACGTTCCACTCACAGGGTTGAACTCAGTGAAAAAAAGTCCGCAAAAGTCACTGATTTCGCGTGACTTTCACAGACTTCTGGAGTGAATTTGGCAGCAAAACCCCACGAAAAAGCTCAGCAAAATTCGCAGGGTTCTGCAACCACAGTGAGGTCATGATATGTGTGGTACAAAAACTTTTTATGAATATGGTTCCTTTTTGCTCCGCAAGCTATGCATTCTCAAATCATTTCTTTCGGTCAAGCACTTGATCAATTCTTCCCCATACTTCAAGTAAAATTTGGACACAACGTACAATAATCCCGAGGCTTCTTGGCCGAGGGCTCAGCATATCGATCCTTGCAAACCAACCTAACGAATGAATTCGGGGTTGTATAGGATATCGCAGACCTGTTGTTCTGGCGTACACCCGCAATCGATGCAGATTATCCTTATCGTGTATGGCCTCATTCGTCTGGGGGATCCCCGTTCGATTCGGGGCAAGGTCATGTTCGAGCAGCTGTGTGTTCTTTTTCTTCTGAGCACCGAATGCTTCCTGCTCCCTACTTCATATATAGTACGCAAAGTACTCAGTCACTGAATACACGTGGTGCATCGCCGAAGATGCTCGAAACCTCAAACCTCAAACTCGCGGGAGCGAAATCACCAATTCCTACAATTCCTCCATGCACATGATGAAATGGCTTCAACAATTCTGTGATTCACTTCGGTGTGGCGGAAATTAATAAGGCGGAATGACGATGAATGGCTGCAGGATAGACGGAGAGGCGGAGGATGTAAGGGAAGAGAGGAGAAGGAGAGGGAGGGTGGTGCCGTTGACGTCAATAGCTGCTGGTGTATACAGCCACAACACATGCCGGATAACTAGGAGGTGCAGCGTGCAGCGTGCGCAGCGGAAACTAAATTGATGGGAGGAAGCGGCGGCAGGGAGGGCATCTCCATCTCCATTACCACGACACTGCCGACCTCTCGTCCTCGTGCATCTGCGTCCCTTCGTCGGACGCAATCATCATACCCTCGGATTGCTCGCGACTAGGATGCACCACCCAGTTCTCCCAAGTACGCGGGGCTCCCGGCAGGAAGCAGCAGGCGGGGACAGGGCTTATGTCGATGCCCCTCTCGCTTGCAAAAGGAGTATGCCTCCGCCTAGCGTCGGGACGAGATGGCCTCGGACTCCATCTGTATGGGTACCCGCTTCGCCGCTGCACTCGGACGGAGGAGAGGTCGCTCCTCCCACTCCCTCGCACGCTGCACCTCTCCCGCCCCGCTTTCGCGCCTCTCCCGCCTCCGCCTGAACGTGCTCCCTGCTCCTTCGCGCCGTCCGACCGCTCCTACCTCCACCTCTCCCCGCGTGCTCCCGCCGCACGCTCCGCATCGCACGGCGAAGAGCAGAAGCCAAGCACCAAACCTGCTCTTCCTCTCGCTCGCCCTCTCCCCCGATCACGCCGCACCAGCTGCACCGCACCGCAGCGTCGGGGAGGAGGGGGACGAGGAGAAGAGCGGGATCCGAATTCCCCAAAGGGAAATCAATCGCCCAATGCCGAGGTCGGGTGGCGAGGTCGGGTGGTGGTCTCGGCGGGCACGAGACCAAGGCGGGAGGCGGCGGCGGGGAGAGACGAGCGGGGGAGGGAGGGCAGGAGGCGAGTCCTGAGGAATCACGCAGATTGAGGAGGCGAGCCGGTGGGCGGGGATCCAATGTATAACCGCTGGCGTCGACGCAGCGTAGGTCCATACGTCGAAGTCGGGAGGAGAACCACGAGCGGGAAGCACACCGCACTCGGGTCGGGAGAGGGAGCACCGAGGCCACGAAGGAAGGGCCCGACGCCGACACGGAAACCCACATAGGACCCAGGGGACGAGCTAGGTCTAACTCGGTATCCGAATCGCTTACCGCCGCACGGAATGGAGCAGGAGAGCGCGATGCGAGGGAGGTACCAGGAGCCCATGGCAACGCGAGCTGCGATGTGGCAATCGCAATGGACCGCACAACAGGCGTCGTCGTCGTGCAGCGAGAACGAGGGCGCTGGGCGAATCAGGTTGAGGTGGTGCGCTCCAGCTAGCTTGAGATGAATTAGCGCTAATGAAGAAGACGGGCACGGAGACGACATACCCATTACTGGTGCGCGGGGTTTGTGGGCTCGCACACACTCCTCACGCTCCCACCCCGTCCGCGCCTGCGTTGTCCTCTGCCGAGCTCCTCCTCCTCGCAAAACTGCGCTGCCGAACGAGCCCTTCCCTCTCTGCTGCGGGCCCCGTGCGGGCGGTCGAGGCGAGGAGCTGTGTGTGGTCGACCGAGAAAGGACAGAGTCGTTGACGTATCAGTGGTTTTTGGTGCGCCAGTGAGAGTGGAGTCCTAACACTGCAGTGAGATAAATCAGCTATACTGAGAGCGGGGCAAAAACGGGAGAGGACGTACGTGCCTCCAGTGCTTCGCAAACCACCCGCTCGTGCTGCACGGCCGCCGCTGCGCTTTTTCTCGGGTGCTGAGCTGCCGCTGCGCTCGTGCCCGCGCTCCAGTTCTCACTCCTGCTTTTTCTCTCGCTCCCCGTGTGTTCCCACCCCCACCCCCGCACGAGGAAAGCACGAGTACTCCCGACGCGCTCGTGCGCTGCCGAACGGAGCCTCCTCGCAGAGCTGATGCGAGTTGCCCCAGAGCTGCGCTGCTGGGGGAGGCCGATCGAGGACGTGGCTTGCATGCTTTGTCGTGGCAGTCCCACGTCGCAGCTCGCTATGCTCGCTGCGAAGTCGTATTTGGGGGGATGCACCAAGTCCAAGTCGTAGCTGGAATTGAGAGCCGTGCGGATGCAGCAAGTCGTGGCGAGAATTGAGGCGTACGCGCGGCGGAATGGAATAGCGCTCGGGCTAGAGAACGGGCACGATGCATTTCCCGGTAGCGAGCTCTGCGGGCAACGTCAGTAACGCATAGCGCCGAGAAACGAAGACGATTGAATACCGAAGAAGGGCAGGTGGGGTGGCAAGGAGGAGGGCGAGGGAAGGAGGAAAAGAGACGCACCTCTACGGCTGTATGCACGTCCGCGTACCGAGACGAGCGCATTCACTCGTCGATGCACTGGACCGATCACATAGACGAGTCGTGGGTGTCTTGAGCATCTGCGTATACGTTAGCCCAGGAAAAAAAAAACAGAAAAGGAGAATGGAGGGAATGGGATGGAGGTGAGTTGGTGTAATTCAGGCGAGGAGGCAAGAACAGTTGAGGGGTGGAAGGGAACGGCGAAGGCGAGGGAAACATTGAATAAATGAGTGAGACGCACTGGTATTGTATCCAGGCTCGATGGCGTAGCGCGTGGCGGAAGCGAGCGTGAATGTGTAAAACGGGACGGAGGTGCCGAATCGTAAGTCAAAGGAGCTGCGCAAACTCGAGGATCCCCGAGAATAAGCCTGCGCGCTGCGTTCTTCAAGGATCCAAGTAGGCATCGGAAAGAGCGACGGCGACGAGTCCAGCGTCAAATAATCGCGTCGGGTAGCCCTCGAAATCGCAATCAGCCATATTCATTCTGTTCTTGCATGCAGATGAAGCTCGAGACGCAAACTCGAAGAGATGACGCGTTCCTCAGAGCAGAATGCAACGAGAAAAGCGGCAGAAAGGCATAGATGAAGTGTCCAGCGTTTGGATAGGTCGCATCCACCATGCTGCAAACGTATACTTGAGCGACATTGAAAAAACGAGATGAAAGGCGAAAGCAAGAGCGAGCGGATCATGCGGGCCGGACTGAGTTGGTTTCGAACCTCATCTAGCGGCCAGCGGTTTTGCAGGGCTGGGGACCTTTACTCTTCAAGATATCCACCTCGTGTTCGCATTCTCTGGCATCGATCGTCGTATCTCTCAAGAGTGGCCTTGCTATCGCGTGAATCATGTTTTCGTCAATCGGACTCGTAAATCAGTTGGCCCCTCACTGCGTCTCTAGGTGCCATCCCCGAGTTCCGAGCGCCACCGCGGATCTGTGCGCCAACCTTACCCTTCAATTACCCTTCAATCGGTACTAACGAGAATCGAAAACGAAAACCGGCCAGAGCGCGGCGCCATCATTCGGCAGGTCCGGCCATCAAACAAGTCAGGCACAACTCTGTATTGAACTTAACCGCAGCCTGTTCTCGCTGGGACTTTAGAACCGCGATATTTACCTTTTGAAGTGTGTAATTTTATTCTGACATCTTCCCAAGTTTTTCCGTGGATTCCCTGGGGTGCTTCAGAGTAAGTACTGGATGGATCAAACATTATTCTAGGGGCGCACAATTCTTCAGCGCTTTATATATTACTACTTCAAATAAAACAACCAGTAGATTCAAATGACTAAAGACCTCTGGCCAAGTTATTGGCTTATCACCGATGAGTAGTATACCCTAATGTTCTGCAGCAAGTTTCTGGATCCAAAGACACCAGAAACCTTGGAACCATCGATGTTGCGCATCCTAGTTTGGGACTATACTTGCCAAGATACTTGCTAAATAGGTTGTTGGGACATGGCATATGCTAGCAGATCAAATATGCTTAGAAGCAACCTAATCTGCAGGCACACAAGAGACTTGCAGGTGGGCCATTAAACGGTCAGAGGTAATCCCCTATTTTAGCCGAGGTGTTACCTGCAGCCATCAGCGGCGATCCCTCGGCTGTCTATATGTATCCGTTTTCGTTTTCGTTTCTCGTATATACCCCCCTTCAATTGCGCTTCTCCATCTCGCGTCGCGTCGGTCGTTGCGCAGCGGATTCCTTGACACTTGCTTGGTTCTGCTCCGTCCCGGTATCGGTCAAACCATTCGTAACTCCGTGTTATGGTGCCCTCTTCCTCTTCGCTGGAACTAGTTATATTGCTTCCATGGGTTCCTGCTACGTGTTTCCTTGCCAGGATCCAGTGCCTGTACATTTCCACCCTCGCGAATCCACCTGTGAATTTTGAGTCCTCTTGCGTGTCAACTTGAAGTCCAGGCATTGGCTCTGCTGGAGCTACTCATCATCATCACAGACCAAAGCCGTGTCGTTTTTTTCCAACGCGAGGCATACTCTCTTATCTTCACTGTGACCGAAAGAACTCACAATTTTTCGCTGTCAACTACCAATCCCAACACCGAATATTCAAAACTTAAAAGAAAGCTCGCATTTGGACCCACCTTTCGCCTTTTCTGCGTTCCTAATAAAACATTATTAGTACTGACTCGCTTTTGCGTCCGCCCGCGGTGCGTTTCTCGCACGCATTGGTAGTCATGCCATCATTCACGTCTGTGCAGATCCAGCGGCGCCGTGTCAAAATTCCACCCGAAAATTTGCCTTGCGACCTACGGCTGGAGTTACGCGTGCGGCAGATGGATCCCTCGGAAGCCAGAGTTTCTTTCGTCCAGCTGCATGCATCTCTCCGGAGCCGAATCTCCTCGCCCACATTCCTGATCCACGCGAGACTCATAACCCGTCGCCCACCCACGCATCAACGATTGCGGTCGATTAAGTATCTGAGTACTCCGAGTCATCTTCTCGCGTCTCGTTATCTAATATGTCCTTTTCGAAGGTACTACCAGTGCTTAGTTATCTCTTTAGCGCCGGGCACCACGCGACGCGGGCCCTCTGTCCTGTCAAGTCCCAGCCAAAAGCAAAGCTTCCGGTCCCCCGCACGACCCTCTTTGTCATCGGTTTAAATCACCCGCCATATATCAACTATATATCCTGGCACCTTTCCCCCTCTCGCCGTGTCTGAACTTCTTGTACCACCTTCCAACATCGAGCACTGGCAAACTACACTTATTCCTTCATTCCCGTGGCCACCTGTCAGGCTCTTACCCAGATTCACTCGACATCGTCCACGCTTTTTTCGTTCACTTTGACGTCCACCCGATTGCTTCTCTTGTCTGAACTCGCTGTAATCCTGTTCTCCCCAAAGATCAAACATGACAACCCAAGAATCAAAAACCATCTCCGCATACAACTGCCCTTCAGCGCTCCTCTTTTCCTCCCCAGCCGAAGAAAAGAACAGAACAGATTCGTTTGGGTTGTGGTAATTAGCTTTCCTCCCATAGATTGTCCGCGCGATGCTAATATGATGCTGTGCAGGCACCTACTCGAAGACTGAATCGAAGTGAACACGAATGGTGATGGTTTGAGTTCAAGCTACCTATGGTGATTCTCGCGTTTGGGTATCCGTTGTCTCTTCGGATACGCTGACATGTATCGCCTCCGAGCGCTGATTCATTTGTTTACAGCATGGCATCCTAAAACGCGGGGCGAGTTTTATTCGTGCGTTTCCGACCGACGCCATCACAGCTTGCGTTCCGCGCACGGCTTTCTTTTGTCTCTCGCGCGCTTCGCTTCAGACCGCGGAACATATGTATCAACTCCCGAGCTTGCAGTATAATACTTACGCTTTTTCCCTCGGGAATTAATTTCGTCTTCCGTCTCTGCTGTCGTGCACAAACTCCCCGGGTATTCAATCTGAAACCCGTTCGAACTCCGCACGTGAATGTTCAAAGTCGTTTTGGGTATGCTGCTCGTGGTAGATAAACAACGATGACAGGCCATCACAATTGTTTCTTCTACAAAAATTTGAATCCTGACAAACAGATACAACTGTGCAGCTTACAATACTTCACTATCAGGCCTTTCGGCGCGATCTTGAAGCTATCATCTTATTACAATTGCGGAATGGGTTGCCGCGCATGTCGGCCAGAGTCTCGGACTGGAGCAAGTTAGCCCCGACGCGAAGTGGATACAATGGACAGAGTTGACTGTCTTGCCGTTAAACACGGCCTTTTATGCAACTTCTATCAATAACTCAGGCGTCAAAAAGAACAGCTTCGGAGATCTAAAAGGAGTAAAGTACCGGCCATCGTGCACGAGGCGTGGCTGACATGCGAACTGCATGCCGTCGTGAGTGACAGCTCGCACGAGGGCTGGCATACGCGTTGCCTCTTACCACCATCCACTGACCCCGCTTGTACCATGACAGGAAAGGAACAGACAAAACCCTCCAATTTTTGGGAGAAGCTACGGGGGAAACTCAAAGGAAGCCCGAATACGATGGAAGAATTGACTAATGGTGAGTCCTATATTGCTTTTTTTTTTTCAAGGCTAACTACATGGACTGCAGTATCTCGTGGAATGGCTGGGTCCCAGATCCACATTGGAGCAGTGTATGGTAGGTGCCACAAGGATATCTTGGACACCCAGATCATTCAATAATACAGGCGGCATTGGTGGCTCTGGTGGCCCTGGTGCTTATGGTGGTGCTGGAGGCACAGGACAGGGTCCGAATTTCTTTGGCGTAATGCATGTTAACAAGCTGTATGGAGCCTCTCGGCAGGTATGTCAGGCATTGTTATATCTGTCCAGCTGCTAAAAAGTGTGTCCTAGGCCCATACCATGCTATTGCCTTGGTTTGCCCCCAAAGCACTGTTCAATGCAAACACAGTGGCAGGAGCTTCTGCCAGGCGGCCATGCACAGAGAAACACACGTGTAGGACTGATATCCCACTTGAAACAGTGGGCAAACAGCACTGAGAGTTCACCCATATTCTGGCTCAGTGGTATGGCTGGAACTGGCAAATCAACTGTTGCATACACGCTCTGCGAGTGTTGGCTTAGAGAACACCGTCTTGGCGCTGTGATAAGGACCGCGGTGTCGGTATCGAAATGTATATGATTCGAATCGACTGCGTTCGTCCTCTAGAGGGGAAAATACAGTCGGATGATAGCGAGGAAGGTCGGTGCACGAATCCGGTGTGTGTGCGATGAATATATGTGTGTGTGTGTGAACGGTAATTCGTGGAGACCGTTCGTCTCCTGTGTACGAGCGAGTGTGGCGGACCTGTTGTCAGCCGAACGGCGAGAGAAAGAGAATGTACTAAACCTGGTTCCCTGTACAATGTACCGGAACCCCTAAATGCGTTGCCCTGCCTGCTTTCCTTGATGCGCTCTTCCCCTTAGAACCAGCGCTGGAGGTACGATGGGTATCGCACAGACGAGGACACCGACGTCGTTCGGACGATCGTTGAGACAATCGGTCTCGGTGGTGCGGACGGCGATTTGAATCTGGTGGCTTCTCTCCGGGCCTGTTTTCTACAGAGCGATGCTCGCGAGAACGGTGATCCTAATCGAGGAAGCCTGGATGTATGACACCGGGTCCGGTGAGGAGGGACCCTGCTGATGGAGGTGTGAGAGGTGAGACGCCGATGAACGAGCGAATATAAGATGTGTGGCCTGCCTCTGGCAGTGAACGACGGGAGGAGGGTGCACGAGGGGTACGAGGTCGGGGAAGGCTGGGAGTACCCCTTTAGATTGAGTGTGAGTGGTACAGAGAGTGGGGAAAACGCCCCAAGAGCTACTTCTGCAGGCCGGGAACTACTGACTACTCCTCTAAATGCGCTCCCTTTTATACCTTTGTACGACTTCCCACGTTTCCAGAGGTGCCATGCGGGTCGCAGGTGGTTTCAGGGCCAAGGGACGTCATGAGGCGTTTCGGGGTGCATTTATGGCAGGAGGCTGGCCACCTCTGTCGAGGAGACCAATCGTCTTTGGATGTGGGAAGGGCCTAACGAAGCCGAGAAACCTCAGAACACGACCAGAGCTTCAGGCACGGCCTGGGGGTCGCCTCGGAAGGCGCTCGAGCGTTCAGGGAGAGGGAGAGACGAGTGGTCTCCCTCGGCTAGTCGATGCGTCGTGTGAAGCGGAGGAGGAGGCGGTGCCGGGATAAGGTCTGCCTCGTCCGCTGGATCGGCATCAGGCACGGGCAAGGTCCGCCCGGCGCGAGAGGTCGTACGGAAACGAGCTACAGAAGGGGTCGGCCACGCGCTCTGCTACAGGTGTGGGCCGGTCGTATCGTGGAGTGTCGGCGACGCGTATCGTCCATGTCGAGGAGAGCGTCGGTCTCGACCGTCGGAGATGTGTATAGGCCTTGCGTCGTAGGAAGGAGGTGAGAGTAAAGCCGGAGAACCATCGTACCCTGCTGACGATGGCGCGGAAGCGAGTTCGAGAGGCAAGAGGGCGTTTGGGAAATGGGGAGAGCGTTGGTCTCGCTCGGAAGCTGCTTCCGGTAACGTAGAATCCCGTTATGGAAGATCCGTCGCGTACGTCCGAGCTCGTCCGTCATTCGTGCAGATGGTTCGCAGGGGCCATGAGGCGACGAGCAGTGCATAGCACGCTCGGAGACCTCACACCTCCCACATAGCTTTAATATCGACCGGCGAGGTCGATGTTATAAAAGGCGCCGGAAGCGCTCCTCGAATCGATCCTCCAACGAAATGGACTGCGCCGCCTCCCGCCGTTTCACCGCAACGAATGTGTCCTGGCCGTCCAGCCGTTTCTTCATTCCCGATGGTGGTCTCGCCGACTTCCTCCTCAACAATATTCGACTGAAAGTGTTCCTGCTGATTCCGCAAATATTCACGGCACGCGTATATCGCCGAGACCGTCCGATTCCTGACGACGCCTCAAAGGGAAGAACTTCGCTGTCGCGTCCGGGAGCTCGTTCGCCATGTGGTGAGTGTCGAATCGTGGGCGTGGCGGCGAGGCTTAACGAGTGAGGCAGATGTACGCTGCCAAAATACGGCAAAACGAGCTTCGGGTGTCGTATACCGTGCCCGCAATTCCTTCGGAGGCGGCGTGGATGTTCCACGTAATCCAAGTTATCCTCGTCGTTGTCGGCTTCGATACCGAGGCAAACAGTCCCTCCAAGGCAGGACGGATCTCCCGCGACGGCGGAGTCGGAGGGCGCAGCTGCGCAATCGCAGGCGGCGTTTTTCCTCAACGGCGCGTTATCCACGTTCTGCGAGAAGATGAAGGCGGGTGAGGCCGTCTTTCTCGACTATCCGGAGTACGATCCGAGCCACTGGGTGTCCAATAATTTCGCCTATCGCAGTCGCCCGACGAGCTTCCTTCCCATACCGGTGGATGACAGCCTAGCGGACTCGTTCGAGTATAACGAGGCCATCGCGCAATGGCGCGAGCGCGGAATGGAAGCTCCGGTTCCTGGGGGCTGCGTGTTCTGTGACGACCATGGTGCTAACGCGCACCCGTGCGAGAAGGCGCCGAGACTGTCGGTGCGAAACCTGGTGGACGAAGCTGACGCAGCGGCCAAGGCGGCTGGTCTCGCGGCGACCGTAAACGTCGTTCATCGCCTTTTGAAGCGCGGGCCTACTCGTCGCAGCGTTCGGGTCCTGGCGTCCCAGATCAGCGGAGAAGGGAGGGCCGGCGGAGTCGACGTCGACTTCTTCGTCGGTGAGGAAGAGAGGGCGAGAAGCGAGTCGTCTGGTGGTTCGCTGCCGGAGCTGGTGACGCCGCCGCCTTCGAGCGAGTACTGAAGTAGATAGTATGGTAGACGCCCAAGGCCTGAGGAGTGAAATTCGAATTTTGTGAATAACGCATAACGGGTGTCTCCTGAACCGGAATTTCGAGGAGAGTACGCTGGTGGGGGCGACGAAGCAGCGGGACGCGGAGGTGGTCGAGTAGGGGACGAGAGGGAGATCGCATGGGCCCGATTCGGTCGTGATCGAGTTTTTACTCCCGCTATTTTCATAAGAGGAGACCAATGGTCTCCCATCATTCCCTCCTTGAAACCGTCCTCTCATGCCGCGCGAGAGTGTCTCGGTGTACCGTCGTCACTTCGAGCGTCTCCTCCTGTCGGACGACGAATTTCAGAACTTGTCCTGGGAGCCTTCAGGCCGTCTGGAAGATTTCTGCCGCGAAAGGCTGCGGCCGGCACTGCTGTTGGTCCATCGGTGTACGTTGGAGGGAACCGATCCTCGAGGGATCAGCGCCGATATTCCTCCTGAGGAAAAGGAAGAGCTGCGGCTCATCCTCCTTCGTCTCGTCGCCACTACTGTGAGTGCCTGGATATCTTTTGCTGTTTTCACGATTTCGGCATAATCATATTGACCATAAGATTGGGCAGAGGTTTCTTTCGCGCGCGCGCCTAATTCGCAGCGAGAATATGCGGATTCCCGAACTCGCTCGCCACGTCCCTGCGGCTCAGATTACCGCCGCTATGAAGAAGTACCGGGTGCCTGGGGAGTGCGCCGATCTCTTCATATTCATGCTGCTCGCTTTTGACCGTGGTATCGACGGTCGCGGTGCGGACCGGCAAGCTCTCAGCGTCGGGTACTCCATCCTAATGGACCTCTACCAGGCGGCAATGGAACAGGCGCTCGAGGACGGGTGTCCGACCGACTTTCCCGAGTTTCGTCGGGGCGAGGAGCTTTGTCTCGACGTTCCGCTGGATCAAATAATCCCAGCGGAGCTCCTCCCGTAAAGTGAGCCGAGTCCACCAATTTTCCGAAGGGGGAGACGCTCGTTCTCGTGCGCCGTCCTGACGACTCTTCTCGTTTAGGCAATGATCGGCCGGGATCCGAATCCGTTTCTGGGTCGAGATGATTGATGGGAAGGATTGCCGTTCCCAATCGGGATAGCCGAGTAGTTCGTAGACAGTCGGTGCGAAGTTCCGGGCAGATAAATAGGACCAGAGCGAAAAACAGCAGGGAGAAACCTTGCCAGTTCGTTGGACGACGCCTTATGGCGACTTCCTTCCGTACCCGAATGTTCGGCGTCCGTGACGAGTTTTCGAACCTCGATTTCCCATGCGTCGCGCAGATCGTCGAGCACTCCAATCGTCCTCTCATGTCAGATATCAGCCGGGAGATTCTCGAACCCATGTATCAGGCGTTCCTGGTAATTCACGCGGATGCGATATGGAATCCGGAAGCGAAGTCCGCCGAGGAACGTCGCTTTATGCGGGAGAAGACGCGCATCTATTTGGAATTGGCGGTAAGGTCATCCTCGTGGCAGCTGGTTCCGGATTCTGACGCTCGAGACGCATCGTCTCGCGGTTTCCAGGGGAAATTGTCTGATCTCCTGATCCTTCATCGTGGACTGGCGTCGGCCTTCCGAGTTCCAGCGCCTCGCGTGGCGTGGTTATTGTCCGTAATGCGAGCGGACCAGTTATATGGATTCAGCGGGGACGAGGTCCGGATACGGCGAGTCATCCTAAGGGGGAAGATGGCGTCTCTCTACGAATATTCGGAAAGGCTCCGGCAGCGGGCGGCCGATCGCTCAGCCAGCGAGGAGGACGCATTGGCTCAAGGCGCAGCGCAGATGGCGGCTATGTCCGAAGGCGAAGACATATCGGGACGGAGTGATGGGGATCGACGCTGAGCCAGGCGGGAGTATAAAGATGCTTCCATGGGGGCGCATTTTACTGGAAAGTGTTCCTCGCTATTTCGGCGGCTGTACTCCTTTCGTCATTGTCGATAGAAATGTCGAGAAGCGGATTTTTCGCCGCCCGGACAGTGGCTCAGGCCATCGCCATCCCGCCGTTGCTATACACCTTGCTTGAAAGCTTTCGATCCGCGGAAGTAAATCGCGACGACTATTGCGGGTCGCCGTTCGGCGAGGTGGCCTATGCGCGGAACTTCCTCCTGTCCTTTCGCGCACGTTATTCGGTCGTCCATCCCGAGCACCGTGTGCGTGCCAGACGACATGCCTTTCGGGCGAGCGTCGGAGCTGGAGAAATACGTTCTGGTGTATATCGAGCGCGCCGTGGGTGTCGATGTTTATTCGAGGGGAACCCTTTACGGAGGCTGACTGGTTCCCCAGGCCCTTCTTTACGCCATATCGTTCGAGGTCTCTCGTCGGTCGGGGCAACCCATGACGCTCGATCCGTCTGTGTACTGGTGCTTGTCGCAAGCCGTGACGTTCGACTATCTCCTAGGGAAGCCGACGTACGGCTTCGTTCCGGACGCTCGCGAGTCGTTCCTTTCTCGTATAAGCATGGCGGCCAATTTGGCTAATAAAGCGAGAGGGCCATCGTCCGCGCTGGACGTTCCCCTGACGCCAGACTTCGCCAGCCTTCCGCAGGTACCGTCGTGGAGTCGTCCACGGATTTCTTCACTCGAGTCGCTGGAACTGATCAACGACTGGGCGTGCGAGAACGCTCTTCTCGAGGACGGAATCGAGCAAACACAGAACGTCGGCCGAGCGCTGGAGAAATCCGCAACGTATGCGGACATGGGATACGCTCCGAACCCGAGTGGTCGATACTTCGTCTAGGAGTCGTGCGAGACCGGTGGTCTCGGGGTCGAGAAAAGGTGGAATATTCATAGTGGGGTTTTCTTTCGATTGGCGTGCATATAGATGGCCTAGTTTTCTCGTGAATTTTACTTGTTCTTTTGTCCTGAGATCGGCATGTTTCGTTCTGCATGTACGCGTAGGCTGCTGTCGGCCAGCTTGCCTAATATGTCGCGGGTGCCGGAGGGAGACCGGCGTTATCCGTTCGTTTAATCGCTTCCGTGGGCATATAAAAGATGGGCCGCTATGGCGAGCCCGCATAAAATTTTCGCTGGACGCTTGTTGTGCCCTTCCATGCTGTTGTCCAGTAGGCCTGCTCGGCTCAGGTCAGCCAAGCGGCTGAGTCGTCCCGAACTTGTCATCCTCTGGATCCATCGCGCCCGTCACCTAGCGCAGGTCCTTCATCATTCCACCAATATCGCGACGGAAGAGGAAACTCCGCATGAGACGGTGGGCCTCATTCGTGATGCGGTTAGCGTGCTGCTGAAAAACATGGTGGCGCTCGGGAAGGCGAGCCTAAAATACGGCGCTATCGAGGGAGCGGACACCCCCGGGTACTTCGTTCCTCCCGAGGGTACGACGTTATTCGGGATGGCCGAGCGCTTCGTCGACTTGTACGGGTACCACGGGGATGGCTCGCCGTTCGACCGGGCGCTCATGTTCGACAACCTGAACACTCTCTTCCGCGCGATGGTTTTGGACGAAGAATACCTCCGGTGCGGAGTGGATTTCCCAAATTTCGAGCTCTCGAAGCAGGACCTGGAGCGATACGGGATTTACGAGTTCATAAAACCTCGCCAAATCGCTCGCATCCACGCCGAAGACCCAAGGACAATGCGGCATCAATTCGGGGACCACCTCCTGCGATACAACCCGAAGCTGGGCGAGGCCGCTCGGTACACGTTCCCTGATCCGTCGCAGGAGTACGCAGCGACCCGACCAAACACACCGGTGCTTTCGTTGATATCCGAGGTTGCCGATGAAATGGAGGAGGAGGAGAACGAATCGGACAAGGAGAACGAAAGCCCATAAGTGGCGCGGAAGCTGGAGGGGGCTACGAGACGCATCGTCTCCGAGGGAATTTGTCCATAGGATTGTACGCGTCGATGATCCTCCCGTGGAATATTCCGATCGACCGAGTCTTTGGGGCGTAGGTCGCACGTGACCGTGCTGTAGCCGCGTATATATGTTGAGGATCGACTGGGTGCATCGTAAAATGCAAGTCCGCCAGCTTCTCATTCGCGCGCCCAGTGCCTACGTCCCCTCGATTTCACGATTCCTCCCACTCCTGAACGCGCTGTCGCTCGAGGACGAGACGTTGCGACTCGTCCGCTGGCGTCCGTCGGAGGGATGGGAGAATTTCCTCGAGTTCCGGCTGCGGCCTATGGTTTATTTCGTCCATGCTGCAGTGACGCATGATTTCACCCTTGTCGGCGCTAAAGGCGTGTATTCGTTGGTGGAACTGGACCACATCAAATACTGGGTGGGACGTGTTCTGCTTCACTGCGTTTGTGATTCCATGTCGGTTGTGGTCCGAAGTAGCTGATCCAGCCATAGAGATTGGTGCTCTCGTCTCGCTGCGCCGTCCGATCGGTGTACCTGGACGATGTTTGCGTCCGCTACCCTCCTGTCGTTGGAATGCCAGGCGAAGCCACCGCGATGTTCGAAATTATGCATCGCGTATGCCGTTCAATCGGCTACCCGTTCGACCAAGAGACGTGGGATCTGAACCTCAATCTCCTGATTCCTCTGGTGGAGAGTGCTCGCGAGACGCGCGCTCTCCTTCAGACCGAACTGGATTATCCCGTGTTCGACAAGCACGGACAGCTGTTGATCCCCGATTTTTACTCCCTCGAAGGTCGGCCGCTAGTAGGGGGTGAGCCCCTCGATTTACGGAGGTTCGTGTTGGTCGGCGACTCCGGTCGGGCCCTGAGTGGTACGGACGATGGAATCGAGGTTGCGTAGTGCAGCGCATGGTCGCTCAATTTGTTCGTGTTTTGGTAGCACGTGGGGGCGCGTCTCGTTTTTCGTGTTCTTCTTTCTTCTATTCCGTTGGTTATACTCGTATCCTCCTGTCGAATCCACTTCGTTTATTTGTCCCGCTCGTTGGGTCGATACTGCATAACTTGGCCGGGGAGATGATCAGTCCCTTCCGACCTGGGCAGAAAACCGGTTTCCGCCCTCCGGGGCGCCTTTTCCTTTGCCGAATCGTTTATTCTTTCGTGTTCGTCGTCGAAGTTCCTGAGCCGGCCGGGCTTCCTATATCCTATATCCGAAGTGCTGTGGCGCCCGTATGGCTCGAGACGATCGATATCGCCGGCTAATTCTCTGTAGATCCTGGTCCTTGTTGTTCATCAACTGATTGTGCGTAGCGACGTTCTCCTTCCGGTGCGTTGTTCTTCCTTTTTCGACTGTTGATATCATGCTCCGATTGTGGGTCCATCGGGCGAGAAGGATCGTCTCTCTCGGCTTTCCTTTTTCGGGAAAGTCACGTGACCGTCCCGCCCATATATTGGTGTCGTAACCGAAGGGGTGCCGTATTTGATCGACGCGTCTCTTTCTTCCTCCTCCACCCGTTTCTCGTGGCTCGACGCGTCCGACACGCGTCGCTGTATTCCGGTGGCTCGACTCCCTGGCCACGTTCCATTAAGGTTGGCCTATTTTCGTTTCGAGGAAGCACATCAAAAATGATTCCAGTTTTAGGTTCGTCCCATTGAACAGTTTTTTGCTTCTTCCTTGAATTATGGTTTTGTTTCCGGGTTCGGCTTGTTCCCCTGGCGCTGGCTGCGGTTTGCCACGTCACGCTCTCTTCTCCGCCCTCCACGTCGTTTTCCACCGTCGTCGTCTGTCGTTCACGTCTTGCGATGCCTCCCAAGACCCGCTCTCGCACCCGTCTCTCCGCGCACTTGACTCACTACAGCCCCTCACCAGCGTCGTCGCCAGGCGGTCGCAGGCGCATCCCGTCGAAGAATCGTGGCTCAGTGTAAGCTCCCACCGAGGCGGACGATGACTCGTATATTCCGGCAGCTGACCTTCCTTTCCAGCAGCGAGGGCGCAGACACCGACGATGGATCTGAGTCCGATTTCGTGCCCGACGAGAAGACTGCGTCGCCCGATTCGGGCGAGGAGTTCCCCTCGTCCCTTCCGATCCCTGCCGCTGGCGGCGAGATGGACGTGGACGACGAAGACTCAACGCCGCCCCGCAAGCCTCGTCCATCCGGGTCGTCCTCGTCTCGTGGGAAAGCGTCGCCCACCAAGTCGTCGAAGTCTGCGCGTCGCGCGCCATCGCCTCAAGCAACAGGGTCGTCGCGTCCTCCGTCGCCCGACAAGGCCGTCGTCCTCGACCTCGAGGAGCGCCCTCTTCCGGACTGGGCGATTCCCGACCACGTTCCTGACTTCGTTGTCCATCGCGACCCCCGCGAACCCTCGCTCGCCGCGGTACCTGCCTTACGAGCCTGTGTCGGACGTCGAAATCATGGAGACGTTCAAGGACCCCCGCCTCGTGAAAAGTCGTCTCGAGGACTCGCCGCCCGAAGTCTTCGACAACCCCGCATATCATATCTCGCCAACAGGGAAATGGCTGCAGACAGCTCATTAAGTTAGGACTTCGCGAAGTTTGTGGGGTATACCCCAAAGGTGCTTCGCGAAGTTTTTGGGGTGTACCCCACAGCCGTCGCGGGGCGCGTGAGCCATCAGACGGCCTGAACAAAGGGTTCGGCAGAGATTGGATGCCATCAAGCATCAATCTGGCGGCTGTTTCGCCGCCGGGACAGCGTGTGAACCTGATCCAGGCTTGCTTCCGCCCACCCCCCCAGCCGCTCGCTCGCCACTGCGCCCGTACGCCCCTGGCCGTGGCCGCCGCTCATGGCGGTTTGAATATGGCTCTCTCAGCGCCATTTCCGCGCCTCACTGGTCCTCCCGCCCCTCTGATTTCGTCGGGCCCGATGCTGTACATTTTCACCCTGATTGGCTCCTGTACCCGCGTTCCGTCGCCGCCCGCTCCCAATGCACTCCACCTCCCTTCAAAGCCGGGGCATGATACCTAGCTTTCACCCCTGGGATCCTCTTTTAGCCTTACGACGCACCGAGTACCGGGTTTTCATCCGCGGGGTTTTTGTTTCCCCGCACCCACCCGCTCTTTGGCTCGCCTGCGCGTTGTACCCATTGCGCTCCGCGCCTCGCTTTGCATCTGCTGCGCTGCCTCGCACCATCTCATCCATCTGCGCTGCCGACGCTGCGCTTGTTGCGCCCGTTACACCCCGCGGCCCGTTCCCCGCTTCACACCCGTAACCTGCGCTGCACCCGCTGCGCCTCCGCTGCCTCTCTGCCCACGCTTCAGTGTGTCCGCGCTTTGCACCACGCGCCTCGCTTCGACCGTGCGCCCGCCTCCGCGCCTTGCCCCGGCGCTTCGCCTCGGCCCCGCACTTCGCTTCTCGCCTCGCTTTGCCCCACCCTCACCCTAGTGCCCACGCTTCGCCCTCATCCCACGCCCACGCTTCGCACCGCACGCCTCGCTTCGCCCAAGCGCCCGCGCCCGCGCCCGCTCCTGCTCCCGCGCGAACCCAGGCACCTCGCCCTTCACGCTTCGCCCTCTACGCCCACGCCTTGCTTTGCCTCACGCTTGCCGCGCTTCGCCCGCACGCCGCGCCTCGCTTCGCCCCAGCAAACGCGCTCCCGCCCCCAGGCACCTCGCCCTTCACGCTTCGCCCTCCACGCCCACGCCTTGCTTTACCTCACGCTTGCCGCGCTTCGCCCGCACGCCGCGCCTCGCTTCGCCCCAGCAAACGCGCTCCCGCCGCTCGCCTGCACCCCGCGCCTCGCTTCGCCCCAGTGCCCGCGCTTCGCCCTAGCGCACGCGTCTCCGCCGCCCGCATCTCGCTTCGCCCCGCACCCCGCGCTTCGCCCCTGCGCCTCGCCTCAACTCCGCGCCTCGCTTCGCTTCAGCGCACGCGCTTTGGCCGCACCCCGTGCTTCGCCTTGCCCCCGCGCACGCGCATCGCTTCACCCCGCACCCTGCGCCTCTCCCCAGCGCCCGCGTGTTGCCCCAGCGCCCGCGTGTCGCCCAGCGCCCTCGCCCGCTCCTCGCTTACTCCCGCGCCCGCGCTTCGCCGCGCTTCGCCCCCGCGCCTCGCTTCGCCCCAGCGTACGCACCCGCGCAGTCCAGCCCCACTCCCCGCTCCTTCGCACCCTGCGCCTCGCCCCAGCGCCCCGCGTGTTGCCCCAGCGCCCGCGTGTTGCCCTAGCTCCCGCGTGTCGCCCCAGCGCCCTCGCCCGCTCCTCGCTTACTCCCGCCCCCGCGCTTCGCCCCCCGCACCTCGCTTCGCCCCAGCGTACGCACCCGCGCAGTCCAGCCCCACTCCCCGCTCCTTCTGCGGTTCATGATCGGGTTCCCGCACACCGCACCACCGCCACCCTTAGCACGCACCTTCCCTCGTGCGCGTGCGCTCGGTCGAATTAGGGCACGACGGGGGTGGGGACCACCCTATTAGTTAAAATGTCAATGTTTTCTTAGATTACATTTGTTCTACGCACGTCAATGTATGAATTTGCGGCGAAATGCACGGTTTGAAGATGATTTTTGAAGCTGGCGCTTAATTTTAGTGCGCAAGCGCCCAATTTGATCGGGCGCTCTCATTGGCGCGGTGCCCCGGACCGCCCTCGGACTTCTCCGAAACAGCTTGATCTTTGAACGCCTTGCGCCGACCGTCCATAATTCCACCTGATCTCCGTACCAGCAAGGGAGTAGGATGCTAGTACCATAACATATCCAAAATTCATTGAAAATTACCCAGCCAAAAATATTATATCCAACGTTCAGACTCGGTGCCCGCCAAATTTGGAACATTTCACAAAACATGCTCTATACCGGTGTGCCCAAGCTCGTGAAAAATGCCATAAAATGCTCACAGGGTGCCTTTATGATGTACTTACAATATGTATCAAAATTACAGCTCATCTTGAAAGTTACAAGAAAATATCTGGGTTGAGGTGTTTCTGACGAAGCTTGGCCCTCGAGTTGGCCAGTTTAACTCAAGTTCACCAGGAGCATATTTCGCGACCTGAGTCTTTATAGTGCCAAAACCCCAAGATCTTTCGGTCATTCAGAGTTCATATGACCTTGTTTTTTGCTTACGAGTCAAATTTGCACCAGTCTTGGCTCGCTATGTTCACGAAACTGAAGACCCTATTTTGTTGAAGTAGTGGTGAGTGCGTGAATCACACGGGATTTAGCCAAGTTGAGGCTGCCGAGGGTCGAATACCCCGGAAATTTCGAATCTTTCAGGTCTATACTGACTTATTCTTTGATTCTCGGCCTGAGATTCATCACTTGGAGCCCCGTATGTCTCAGAAATGGTCAAACATGGAAATTTTGAGGAAGAAGAAAAGTTCTCCAATTGTTCAAAGATATGCATATATCTTTACCTAAAGTATAGACGACTCCAAAACTCGGGTACCGGGAGCTGTATGACTCACTGGCATCCGCAATAGAATCATTCATCCCAAATCCATTTGAGCTGAATCATCTTGTAGATTGAGTATCCCTGCTGAGTAATTATTTTACGAGTCCTCACAAGCTACCAAGACCTCTTGGAGTCAAAAATCTTAGTGCTTGTATCCAACATTGAGACCCGAACCTTTATTTCCTCTAAGAATGCATTTTGTGTGATTTCACCACCAATAAATTATGAATGGGTGCATTTCTGTTCCAGAGAAGTCCTGACACTGCATCAGAAAAGGCTCAAATACTTACACGAAGTTCAAGTCCAACCACGCGCACATAATTCATGAATTCAGCCGTGGGATCTGTTCTTCTTTCCAAATGCGGACGCTATTCGCTGTCAATCAGTGGCTATGTAACATCTTTTCTCTTGCTCCACCTACCATCTCCCGGCCACCTCTCGCTCAGTACTTTCCGTTTTCGTGCGACGCTAGCGCCGGTCGACTGCCTGCCTTCAACGACGCCTCTTTCTGCGAGATTTAGCACCGATTTCGCCGTCAATCCATCGGCAGAATCTATCACGCATTTCGAGTGGCTACGCACCTCTGCACTCGCAGCGTCGGTTTCTGGCGCTTTTCTCTCGCCGATTTCACTGCCCAGACGTCTCAGAAACGTCTTCGCTTGCATGGGGGCTATTGAAGCTGGATCTGCGGTGAGTCATTTTTTCTTGGTTGGCGGGAGGGAGGGCTGGCACGCCCACCCCTTTATCACCAGCTCACGGTGCCGAGGCCCCAGCTCTGAAGGCTACTGCTGTGCTGCGCAACTTCCGTGGCTTCGCAGACGGGCGCCGAGGATGGGTACGGCGTGGGGTTGTGCACCGGCTGCGAAGCAGCAGCGTCGTTGCCCGCGAGCGGTGGTACGAGCTGCGCGTTCCCTACACATTTCCTCCGCGCTACAGAACGCGGGCCCACTCCGCTGCGGCGGGGAACGTGCGCGCACATTGTGCGCACCCACTCTCCAAATCACAGCTGCCGCCCTGAACCGCATTCCTGCAGCGCGCTGAATCTCGTTTCTGCAGTGCCCGCCGCCCACACCCGTTCCGCCGTTGCCGGTCGCTGTGCAGGCTCACGTCGCTCCCCGCCCCTGCATGCCGCCCAACTCCTGCTCTAGAGCAGGGCGCGGGTTTGTGCGGCAACTGAATCGGACGCAGGGCGTCGCAGAGCGGGGGCCCGCTCCCCACCGCTCCCTCATGGTGCCCAACTCCCCCATTAGAGCAGGGCAGCGGTGCGGGCGGCGGGGGGGCGAGAGGGCGGGATCCCCGTTGCGGGTGGTTGCCTCGCCCGCGCGGGCTCGGGCTTGACCTTGTGGTGGGCTCAGGCCGCACGCGCGCACCCCGCCAGCCCTCATCGCTCCGCCCGCCCGCCGCCTCTGCCCGCCGCCTTGCTGCGCGCGAACCCCTGATTTCGAAAATGCGCGCGCGAGAGATTTAGCATGCGGATGGTTGGAGGTATACCAGCGGGGAGGGAGGGGGTGGCGGAGATCGTGGGCGTACGGTATTTACCCGCATCGCTGCGCGCGCCCCCGATTTCGAAAACGCGGGGCGGGAACGGCGGGTGGAAAACGGCGGGCGGGACACGTGGGCACGAAGATTTGGCATGCAGGAGGGATAGAGGTTACCCAGCAGGGCGGGGGAGGGGTGGTGCAGAGCGTGGGCGTACGGGATCTACCCGCCTCGCTGCGCGCGCGCCCCCGATTTCGAAAAAGCGGGGTGGGAACGGCGGGTGGAAACGGCGGGCGGGACGCGTGCGCGCCGAAGATTTAGCATGTAGGAGAATGGGGGCTTTCCAGCAGGGCGGGAGGGGTGGTGAAGGAGCGCGGGGCGTACGGGATTTTGCGATTTGTTCTTTTATTTCTCGATTAGGCTATATCTACCGAGATGCCGGCGAGTCCGTGCAACTCGGAATTGATCCAATAAATTGCCGTATTGGCCGGTGAAGCAAGTATTGATGGCTACGGACAGCGCCGGAATGCCGCCCATAAGCCCCACACCCGTCGGCGAACCCTTTTATGGCTACCCAGAAACTTCGCGAAGCACTCTTGGGGTATACCCGGGACACTTCGCGAAGTTCCTATATGCTCAGGTGGTGCCTGATGCCGATCCAGCGGACGAGGCAGACCTTATCCCGGCACCGCCTCTCCTCCGCTTCACACGACGCATCGACTAGCCGAGGGAGACCACTCGTCTCTCCCTCTCCCTGACGCTCGAGCGCCTTCCGAGCGACCCCCAGGCCGTGCCTGAAGCTCTGGTCGTGTTCTGAGGTTTCTCGGCTTCGTTAGGCCCTTCCCACATCCAAGACGATTGGTCTCCTCGACAGAGGTGGCCAGCCTCCTGCCATAAATGCACCCCGAAACGCCTCATGACGTCCTTGGCCCTGAAACCACCTGCGACCCGCATGGCACCTCTGGAAACGTGGGAAGTCGTACAAAGGTATAAAAGGGAGCGCATTTAGAGGAGTAGTCAGTAGTTCCCGGCCTGCAGAAGTAGCTCTTGGGGCGTTTTCCCCACTCTCTGTACCACTCACACTCACACTCAATCTAAAGGGTACTCCCAGCCTTCCCCCGACTTCGTACCCCTCGTGCACCCTCCCCCGTCGTTCACTGCCAGAGGCAGGCCACACATCTTATATTCGCTCGTTCATCGGCGTCTCACCTCTCACACCTCAGCAGGGTCCCTCCTCACCGGACCCGGTGTCATACATCCAGGCTTCCTCGATTAGGATCACCGTTCTCGCGAGCATCGCTTGTAGAAAACAGGCCCGGAGAGAAGCCACCAGATTCAAATCGCCGTCCGCACCACCGAGACCGATTGTCTCAACGATCGTCCGAACGACGTCGGGTCCTCGTCTGTGCGATACCCATCGTACCTCCAGCGCTGGTTCTAAGGGGAAGAGCGCATCAAGGGAAGCAGGCAGGGCAACGCATTTAGGGGTTCCGGTACATTGTACAGGGAACCAGGTTTAGTACATTCTCTTTCTCTCGCCGTTCGGCTGACAACAGGTCCGCCACACTCGCTCGTACACAGGAGACGAACGGTCTCCACAAGTTACCGTTCACACACACACATATATTCATCGCACACACACCGGATTCGTGCACCGACCTTCCGCTATCATCCGACTGTATTTTCCCCTCTAGAGGACGAACGCAGTCGATTCGAATCATATACATTTCGATACCGACACCGCGGTCCTTATCACACTGGAGCCCACCG
>JARKIC010002246.1:0-69889 GCA_029378375.1 Mycena olivaceomarginata | reverse complement strand
AGCCTGTCGGAGTCTAGATGGGACGCATCACAGCCGGGTGGACGATAAACTGGAGGATATGGATTTTGCAACAAGACTTTGACAAACCTGCCTCACCACAATTGGCATCGGTCCGTGACCCGGGTTGTCAACATCTTTCTCTTCCAGCTGCTTCCAGCAAGAGATAGGCGGGATCAAAGTTTCGGACATCAACCTCCAAAAGTTTTGACATGCTGTGCAGGGGGAGGGAGGGAGGGAGGGTCCGGATCACGGTCCGTATGGACCTCAGTCTTTTTTCCGGAGATAACTTTTTTTTTAGGCGATATTGCCGGATTCGACTTGGTCCAATCTTGTCCGAGACTCCGAACTGTCATTTTACGGCATCTGTTTTCAAGATCATTTGCTGTTTAAGGCCTCTTTTACAAGGAAATAAATTAGTTTGATTACATAGACAGATAGAGAAGATATGGAAATGGGAGGGTAGCCAAAATGCTGGAAGGTTCTGACTAAAAATGAGACTGCAAACTCAAAGTTCTCAATTCTTCCTGGCAAAAGTGGCCCATCAGCACAACTTTCCTAATCCAGGGGAGTTGTCAAAGAGGTCTGTGTGTGATCGGGAATTCCCGCTTACCTCTTGGCTTCTAGCCACCATCTGCCTCCACGACGCCCACTGACGCATACGGGCCCCGCCACCGATTCTGGAGCACACTGGACGCACCTTTGTAAGCACTACGCCGCGCATCTTTAAGCTGTGCCCATTTATTGAATATTCGTTGGGATCTGGGCTCACCACCTGCTTCAGCTCGGTCTTTTTGCCATTTCTTATACTCTCTTCTAGTTTCACTCTCAACTATTTCGCATCTTTTGACTGACTCTACACGCCTTCTGGACGGTTCTTTCCGTGTTCAACGCAATTAACCGTTCTTTAACGAAATGCCTCTTTGGCAGTGCAATTACCCCTTCTAGATTTATCTCCATGTATTTTCCTCTCCTCTCGTCCTCGAAATGTTACTTTCGTTCCCCATTTGATTTTACTGCTTACCCCTTGGTGAACTACGCACTGTGCAACTTTCCGCAGTATGGTCATAAGCCCGCGGATTTCATTTCAACTATAGCAAAAGTTCCGAACAGTTGCAGCTACCCGTCGCAGTCAGCCAAATGGGTTGTTCCTCGAATGTATTCATTGTTCGTCACCCGAATATCCCGCAGTCCAATCCGCAATTTCTCGCAGCCAAGTCCGACCTGTGCCGCAGTTGCGACCACGCAGCCTCCGCGATTTTTCCGAGCATAAATAAGGAGCTTTGCCTGTCCTCCCATCCTACAATTATCCGCTCTTCTCTCATGCTCCAATTCCTGGTTCTCTTAAGCTTGGGTCGTAGTGGATATCAATATCCTTCTGCAATTTAAATCACAGACAATCCCCCCAGATTTTGGCCCTCTGTCACGGAGATTGCGAAGGTGTATTGGCAGATCGATTATCGTTTTCCCACTGGCCCCACATCCAATCCAATGCCCACCCACTGTCGAGCTCATCTTGAGTCCTAGGGTACCGCTACTGAGCGTGTAGTATGGCGTAGGTGACTCGATGTAAGGGGGGAAGAAGTATCCGGGCTTCCAGCAGCTCCTTGAGGAGGAGCGCTTAGAGGCGCAAAGGCCCTCTTCAGCTGTGTGAAGCCCTCATGGTGGGCTCCATTGTGATGCAGGTCTCGTAGGCTTCAGGTTGCTGAAGAGGGACTCACGAGTGCGCAGTCCGCAGATGCAGCGCTCGCGAGGGATGAGGTTGGGGGCCGCCGACTCTGGCGCCCACCACCGTTGTAACCCATCGACCAGGGGGTGTGTGACCCACACCTGGGGTGTCTGCAGCACCGATGCCGTGGAGCAGTTACACGCGTGCTCAGGCATCGAGGGCTGCTGTTGGGATGTTCCCGGTTGGGTCTTCAGGCTTCGTACATCATTGTGTAAAGCAAAGATTAAAGATATATTACATAAAGGCCATGTACGTAATTATGCTTACTATGCTTACAGTTATATGTACAAGTCCAACTATAGTAAAGTAAGTATGTTCGTCGTGTCCAAGTGTATGCTAGGTGCGCTACCCTGTCACAACTGTACTCTGCTGTCATACTGTGATTATTTTCTTCGATTTTCGATATATTTATCATTGTTGCTGGAGGACTGAGAATGGGAGTACATCCTAGGAAACTTGGAGACATCTATTCCATTATTCCTTGCCCAAAACTGGTTACCATTGTTCTTGATTGCCATGCTACGAATATTTAATGCACCATTCATTTTTTACCCGCTCGTTTCTCTTCAGCCCTAGGAACATTTTCAATGTTTTTACAATACATTGCCCTACTGTTCATTTGGCGGGGATACCAAGGAGGAGTATTGTTCAAATGACACAGACACCAATCCAGGTACTTATTCCATGGTTTTTAGCACATAAAACTAGTCAAGGGTTTTTGGGCTGAAACCAGATCTCCTGCAACCCCGCGCTCCTAATCTGCTTGCAAAGGTCCTCGTGTGCCTCTCGGTACCGCGCTATGTCAGTGGTATTCACGGCAATAGTGTTGAGGAGGTCATCGGCAGCATCACATTTTTTCAATGCATCCTTTAGCCTCAAAATAATGCCGTCCATGTTGATGTCTGGTGACCCAACTCCAGCATCTGTCCTGAGCTCTGGAGACTCGAGGGTTCTTTCCCACCATAGGCTTCCGTATGCGCGAAATTTGACCCATTCAGAAATGAGTTGTGTTGCATCTGAGTCGCCGGAACTCTATTCAGAGAAGAAGTGTAAATACACCAGGAGGAAATGGTGACAGAACTACACCCTGACCTTGATACATTGCACTATGTCCGCATTGGTATTGCTCTCTACAAAGCGATTCATAGCATCCCTCATCTGGATAGGTATTTGAGAAGTACGGAAGCACATGAATTGATGCTTCAACTGCTCGCTGAACTCAGCGTGGCGCAGGTGGAAAGCCCAATTGCCTATGGTATAGTTGGCATAGTTGTATGTGGGAGTGTTCTCGCCGCCAGTAAGATGGACCGACATGTTCTCGAGCGTCATCGCTGCAATACATGCAGAAGCCAATTGTGCATGTCCTTTCAATGGGTTTATGTGATACAAGGGGTCGATGCAACGATTCGGGTCAGTGAGAAACTCGCAGAAGGTGGCATGCAGAGGGACCACACAGCCTTCGTTGTTGACCAAGAGCGCTGAACGGAGGCGATCAGTCATCTAAAAGATGTTGTGCGTCGACAGTCCTATCGCGAACAGTGCCATAACTTCAGGCGTCAGAGGGCAATACTGGAGCGCGATGATTGTCAGAAATGATAGCAAGTGTGCGCGGCGGGAAGCATCAGAATCTTGGGGAGGGAAAGCCGATCGCAATATCTGCAGGTAGAGAGTGTCGAGAGGTGAAAGCCCCTCGCCGCCAGGAGAGAGAAGAAGCTCGAATTGCTCTTGTGGGCTCGGATGATCACGATATGTGTCCAAAAAGCGCACAGCGAGGCGAGCAAAGACAAAGATCCCGCCCGCACGGTTGATGAGCCGTTCGAGGAACTTGGCTTGATCTCGAACAAAAACATCATATGGTTCCATTTTGGAGACGGTCTCCTCGAGGTAGTACTTGATGTTGTCCCCCCATTTGCCTAAAGTATCTTCCAGCCGCCGGTGGTACACGACGGCAGCTGCATCGGCGGAGTTGATCACCAACAAAATATGCGGCTCCGGGCGCGACGTGACGAAGACCCGAACCCACGGTAGCACCTGGACTAGCTCGAGTAAAAATTTCACTAAGTCGGGGACCAGTTCCCGCTCCTTGCACTCGTCCAGCCCGTCGATGACAATGACAACCGGTTTCGGAGGGTCTAATAAGGCGTCCACGAGAGGCTGTTTGAGCAATTCCTCGAAAACATGTTTCATCTGCTGCCGATCACCTCGTTTGAGGTACTCCCGTGTAGCGCGAATGATATGGGGGCGAAAGATAGGTTGGGACAGCGCTAACTGATGGGCTAGGCTCGAAAAGACGAGGAGTGTCGACTCGAGGGTCCCCACTGGCGCGGACGAAAAAAAATGATGCGCCTAGGGCAGGCTCACTTCTGGGTGTGTCGAGACGTTTACAGAGCTGGTGGGCAATCGAAGACTTCCCCAAACCAGCCCCCCCGCTGATGAAGTAGAAACGTTGCCGAGTATCCCAAGGAAAATCGCCAGCCGACCACAGAGTGAGCTCTTCGAACAACTCCTGCCGGGTTCCATCTAGGAATTCCCCCTTTAGCTCGTGCACGCAACGATACCCTGCCGCAGCTCGAGGGATAGAATCCAGGACCTTTTGTGCCTCTTTGGAGTTGCAGTGAGTATGCAATCGCGACGCAGGGTCATCATACTCACCCTCGTCCTTCACGGCCTGTATAACGCCGATGAGTATGTTCTCAATCGAGATCTGTCCTTGTATCTGAAAAGGACGACCTTTACATGGAAATCTGTACCAGAACAATGCACATACTTGGAAAATTCGGATCGCACTGGCCAGCGTATCCTTCATGTCGGAGAGCGTAGCCCCATTCCGTGAAGAGTATATGGTGCCCTTCAAGGCACCGAGACACCCGGCCCCGCCCTTCAAATCTTTGATGCGTTCTCGAAGGTCCACTATCGTGCTGTATGATCGAGGGTCATTTCAATTATTCTAACGGACGGACAGATTCAATGCATACCTCGATAATGCGTCTACTCGGGACTGAAGCTGAAGGTCCTTAGGGTTTGCGACGCCCCCAACCAACGCCTTTTTGGCACGTCCGTCGACATCGAAGGACTCATCCACTGCGGCCCGCGTATCTTTGGCCATCTTTGCGAGGACCCCATCAAGCGCCTTGATCTCATCTATAAACGCACGGCGGACACCGTCATTCGCGCGCGCTTGCTAAGGCAGGGGGTAAGCATCGAGCGAGTAGGTGAGAATATACGTGTTCGACTCACCTTGACGCCGTCCAAGAGTACTGACAGTCCTTTAGCGACGAGAGGCAGACCTGGCACCGGGACCCAATCGAGAAGTTCCCCCACGAACTCAAGAACCGGGGTCGCATTATCGAGTACAGCATCTACAGCCTGCCCACGGCGACTGGGAGACATGGCTGACAGAGAGAAGTTGAATGGCTTGGGGACAGAAACCACGATGCGCTGGCGACCTCTAAATACGCCTCGATTACTGCCGCTGTTGATCAAATTAAAGTCACGTTGCGACGTATGTGTCATTTCGTAACTGCCAAGGTCCCGGCATTATCTTGGTGAGGATGCCGAGCCGAATGGATCGGCATCGCCTTCCATCCGAGCGACAGGTGATTACTAAATATGTTTTGTATTCCGGTGCCCGGATACGTAAGGGGGAGCTCGCTAATACAGAGCTTTTTTTCCGCATTCCAGCATTTTCTGTGATCTGGTAACGAGTCTTCGCAGCCAGGCCCACCCAAAGGATTTCTGGAAAGCTATACCACAGTGTTTTGACTCGAGAAATTGCACCAAAGAAAGGCCTGGTGTGTGAGGACCTGTTTAATTCATTCAAGTAATCACCCTGAACAATAAGAGAGTCAATGAATACCTGAATATCTGTTGCACTGAATGTTAAAGTTTGCTATCCAGCCCAGATGCCACCAGATAGAATTCCAAGCCACAAGTAAGTCATTTGTCGCCCCTATGGTACAGTTGAGTACATGAACATCAATTGGGTGAAGAAAAGTCTTCCTCGCCACCTGTCAACTATACAGCAGCCCCATTCCAGGCTGTTCCGATCCCCACCCGTGCCTCACTGTGTGTATCCCTGTGCATCCAAAACCCCATCTGCTAACACTGAACATACACAACTGATGGAAGATTTATGCACACATCAAATTCAAGTTAACAAATGTTCTTTACAATTCCCTGACAGCCATTTACCAAGCCCAGGAAATCAATGTGAATGAATTGGAGAAGTAGTTTGAAGTCCACACATTGCAAGGGAATCATGATTTTTGCCCTTTCAACCAGGAGAATCTCCTTCTGCAAGCTTTCTGCATCCTCATCTGAGTTTTTTTTTTTGCCTCAGGACTGTTGTGTTAGCCAGACATCTAACAACAGGCTTTCCAGGCATGCTGTATTAGGCGGAGTTTGATCCCTATTTTAAAGTCAATTTATTAATGTGAATCAGAAGGGCAAGGGAGGCATGGACATGCATTCCAACAGAGCCACAAAAGTGAGAAAAGTGAGTTCAAGGCTAAAGAAACTACGCACAGTGTCCAAGATAAGATCAGAAAGAGATAGGGGCCAATCACGAGTTTGGAGGAATAAATATAAAATACAACTGAAAAGAATGAGAAGTACTTGAAGCTTACCGTGATGGTGAGGGGAAGTAAGGAGAAATGCGGGCTCCTGGCTCTATGTGCTTGCCTCGAGGATTTGTTCTAAGTTATTGGGGATTTGATTATTCGGAGATATCAATCTCTGAATAGATTTCGGCCGAAACGAACCGGCGCTGCGCGGCAGCGCCCTCGTGCGAATCACCTCGTGACTTAGTACACAAAGCCAAACCGCCGTTTTTCCACGTGACACGCAAATCGGACCATCTTGATAGATCGGGGTCGCAAGCTCCCCCAATCAGTTTCTTTGTCTTTCTGCCGCCGACTGTCTCTTTCGCAGTTTCGCAGCAGATCCAGTCTCACTCAGAATCAGCTTCCCAGTGTTTAAGATTGGGGTTAGTTTAGGAATAGTAACCGAATGTAAGTAATCAGGTTCGGCAACTTCTATAGTTCAACCACAGAGTACTTAAAATCAATGTTCTAGCCTCTCAGTCAGACAACGCCGTGACTGAGAAACTAGTTGTGCCACTATAAGAGAGCCCTTAGACGTCAGCTTACAGTAGCAAGATGTAATGCGAGAGCCCTTTGGACGTCAGCGAATCACACAAGGATTTAAGACGAATCTATGTAGATTGATGTAAAGAATGAGTTACCTCGACAAGTGGCGAGGCTCCGTTTATATACAGTAAGTAACAAATATTCTAGAGTGTTCTACAAGATTCCGACTGACTCGGCCTGACTCGGAGGTGTCGGCTTGACTCAGAAGTAAAGGCAGTGAAAGGCAGTGTAGGATTGATTGAGTTGCGATCCTTGATCGCAATCCTGATGGCAGCGCGTGTGTGGAAAGTAGGTCATATTGAATATCTAATGTACCCATAACACCCAGTCAACATCATATTCTCTCAGCTTTGTATTCATGGGCATCTTGGACTGAATTTCGGACAAGGCGGCCTTCCCAGCGGCCTGGCTCCATCCGCCACAATTTTCTCACAAACAGCCTCCGCACGATCAAGAATGTCCATTGGCAATCTCTTAAACACAAATCCAGGCCAACAAGGCCCCTCATCGTCCTCAGCCCCTTCTCAGAACCAGGATCTCGCCGCTGAAGTTACTCGGCTCCGCGCACAGATAAACAGCTTAAGCCAAACGCGCCACAGGCGATGTATTCGGCTCTGGCTGAAATCGAGCGCGTTAGAGCAGTAGCAGCCTCAGCACAGAACCTTCCAAGGAGAACTCTCAACCCGGTGGTTCCTGGTCACAAATCAAACTCCCTTTCTGTAGGCGAGTATTATTACTACCTTCTCGTTCTTTCGTGTGGCGGTCAGTTGGAGACAGGGTCCCTCAGTCACCGCCTTTCTAGCGCGTTTCTACAACGCCGTTCTACGACATGTTTTTCTACAATCACGGCCCTCTTACGACGCGTTTATCTACAACGCAGCCTTCTATGACGCGTTTCTAAAGTGCAGCCTCTTTACGACGCGTTTCTAAAGCGCGGCCTCTTTATGACGCGTTTCTGTAACGCGGCCTTTTACGACGCGTTACACGGCCCCTTTACGACGTGTAGCGCGGCCCACTATACGACGTGTTACGCGGCCCCTTTTACGACGCATAGCGCGGCCCACTATACGACGTGTTACACGGCCCCTTTACGACACGTAGCACGGCCCACTATACGACGCGTTTCTACACCACGGCCTACGATGTGTTTCTACAACGCGTCTTTGCAGAGCGTTTTTCTACAACACTTTCTTGTGTCTGGTTGAATTGCTTCTGCGACGCATCGGTGGGTAGCTGCGGCCTCTCAGTTGCCGCCACTACCTGTTCACTATTCTTTATACCAGTCGCAATCATCAGGTGTTCGTTGCCACGATTGTTAATTATTGTACCGGTCTATTCTTCATTATCTGTATCGGCACAGTCAAGAAAACACTCGACATATACTTCGACATTCTGCGACGTAGTTTGAATAGTTCAACTTACATTATTGTTATACCACAGTGCTTTCGCCAAGGGTGGAAAAGCTATTCAAAGAATGGGAATACTGCCCATACACAGCTTTAACTCATAAGGCTCGCAAAATCGTGCAGCGCGGCGAGGACGAGTACTCGGTGATTCCTATGTCGGGCGGCTTAACCCTGCGTACAAAATCATTGAGCCGTGAGTACGAAACTCAAATTTCGAGCACCGACTGGCAAGCAGCTGCACAGCTAGCCGTGGACAAAATCCGGCACTATTGGGGCAACGACAGAGCGTGGAACCTCGAGAAACACCACAGGATCATAGTTGATTTGTGCGCAGTTTACGGCCACGATGTAGCCATGGAGTATGATGTACGGCAGCGTGAGATGCTGTACAGTGACGAGACGCACAACATTGCGACTAAAGATTCAGACTGCGTCCAGCAATGTTATCATGTGGTCCATTCACAGCAGTCGGGCGCTGGTTTCAGCACCTCCATAGCTTGCCATACGGGGCTCGCAAATTGTGTTTGAAAAATTGGTTCCCCGTGATAACCTGGGCGCATGGTTTGCCCGCAATTGTGGTGTCTTTACGGCAAGACTCGGGAAGATGGCCAGTGTGTCCGCACCGAAAGCAATGGGTTACATTGGCTTTCTGCCTTTTCACCCTTTGCCCATCGTCGTTACCATCGTTCCACGAGCTTTTGCCACGCTGTGAAGAAAGAATATTGCTTTAAATACTCCTCCTTCTCGAAATGCCCCTCCGGGTCCTGCCAGCGATTTCACAGATGCAGTATCTGCCATAACAAGGCCCACGGAGCCAACCATTGCCCTCATGCCTCGGCCGACAGCCATGGTGCCGGCGGCACTGACTGATCCCCACATAGTTATCACCCGTCTCCCTGAAGGCGCTCTTCCGGATTGAATCCAACGCCGCTCTGTCTGTTTTCCCTCCCCCCCGCTCTGTAGTTGCTATGCATCTCCCTCCCCTATTCTGCCTGCAGCCCCGCGCTCAGATCCACCACGGCACCGCCCTGGTCAATCAGATTCTACCCCGCTCGTGTTCTCCCCACCACATCCCGCATAGTCTCCCTCCTCGCGCGCCCATTTGCCCTGTTGTCCTGACCCTCGAAACGGTGGCTATGTTCCTCCAGAACGGCTAGAGAAACATGTTGGTATGACTTCGTCTTTGATCTTCCATCATCCTTTAACTTAGTAACTCGCAATGGTTTTATTTTTCTATCAGACCAAGACTACGCCCGTGGACCTCCAACTCGGATGTGTATTTGGATTATGACATAGTACACGCTTGTCGGTGAGGCCTTCTCTCATTTTGTTTTGTTCCTTCACTGACTTGCGTGCTAGTGAGTAGGCTTCAGTATACAATACAATACATATTCGATTCACAGTTGTTCCTGTGCAGCTCACACCGAATGGTCGGGAATACGGAGACTCTGTAAGGTACGTCCCATTCAATACAATTTGCTGAATCTTTTTTGCAGTAATTAATCCCTCATAATCTTGCTAGATTTCAACGGCTCCTGGGTATCAAAGCCATGCTTGTTTGTGTTACCTTGTCTCGGCCAGTTTATTTTGACTTTTCTACCGACTGCCAGTTATAATCCATATTCCGGGCTAATTCTTCAACGCATTCAACCCCCTTCGAGTCAACACCAGGTATGCCTCCAATCTCATTGTACATTTGATCCATTCACATCTATACCAATCGACGTTACCTTGGCTGTCCTTCAAGGCTCAAGGTGAACTCGTGTTATCTTGAGCGTCACCCAATTACTTGACGGATATCAAATTGTTTGGTCAATCATGAGCCCCCAAGTCTTTTCTTTCGTGTTTTTGACCCTCCAGCTATGGCGCCGAGTCGGCCAACGTTTCCTCTGGTTTTCTGTATTCCCGCATCTTCTCGCATCACTCGAGTATTTGGCTGGCGTGCGTTTTCCATTCATTTCATTCATATCTTTACTTGCCCCATACTCTGCTGTATGGGTACCCTCTCTTGCCTCCGAGTCGGCTGACCCTTCTTCCGCCTTTTTTTCTGTCTTTGGGCCATGCATCTCACTGTTCCTGTTCACTTTCATCATTTCATTTGATTCACTTGTAGCATAACATCCATTCAATTACTGAATGCGGCGGGTTTCTTTTTCATCTTAAGCCCCTGGCAAAATCTCAATCCAAGATTTACGCAAGCTATAGCTGAATTTTCCTCCGGTCCAATCCGTCGGCACAATCAAGCTCAAGTTCTATCGCAATACTTGTAGTACGGGCTTCTTTTGCTGGATCTCGTTGCATTCAAAGTACTGACTACATACAGGGATTATATTCAATGCACGCAGGGACTCAGCGTTTAAGGTGGAGTTTGCGCATGACTCAAGTCGATTTGACGGCACCATGGGGCTCGTTGCTC
Source organism: Mycena olivaceomarginata (assembly GCA_029378375.1). Classification (NCBI taxonomy): domain Eukaryota; kingdom Fungi; phylum Basidiomycota; class Agaricomycetes; order Agaricales; family Mycenaceae; genus Mycena; species Mycena olivaceomarginata. The sequence goes on along the minus strand of JARKIC010002246.1, from coordinate 59,194 downwards.
AACATTCTCTCCACGGTGCGGTGGCCCTCACTCCTCGCGAGTCACGCATGGCCTCAATCTCCGAGCCATTCGCAAAAGGCAGCCGAGTCGTATCTCCTTACTGGACGCGAAGCAGAGCAACATGACTTGGAATCCATTCACGTGCTTGGGGTCAACAGCATTCTTCAACTCCCCACCTTGGATCCGGACTTCCATGAATTCGAGGGTCCTTTGTTTTTCAGATGGATCTCGGGATACAGACCATGCCCGTCTCTCAGCCTAGGCTATCACACAGCTTGACCTGGCCATTTCTGGGTTCTTGTCAGTACTGGGTCCCTATGTAATGCAGGCGCCAGCCGGAAAGGTTCTGGAATGGCTGGTACGGTGAAAACGGTGCACTAGGGTGCAGCCGTGAAATCTAATGAAATCAACTAGAGAGTGAAGCGAGCTAGTCACTAATCACAATCCAACCAAAATCAAAACAAAACACTAATCCAATCCTAATGTGTGTGTGTTCGGGGAAGTAGGGTACGTATCACCCGTCAAGAGGGTGTGCAAAGGTTTTATAAGACTCTGTTTCAATAGCAAACTATGTGTTTAAGCACAGTTATGCTGGGGTAGCAGGGACTTCACACCAACAGAATATCAAGACTCAAGTAGACCTTCAACTTGTTTAAAGTCTTCAGTTTCTTTGTGAGCGGCAGAACCTAACACTACTGGCAACTAGCCAAGAAGCAGAAGGTAGGCAGACTATCAACAGATAGACACTACTTCAATATCAACCAACACTGCACGAATGGCGGCGGTATCAACGAAACGGGGGCAGTTACACAGAAGGTGGATGCTGGGCTAGAGCGCGGACAGTTACACTGAAGGCGGCGGTTTCACTTCTATTTGCACAACAAGTCTTAGTCCTGGAGGCCTAAAGCGCTGCTACAGGAGATGAGTTGGTACAGGTTGAACAGGGGTTCTTATATCAATGCAATTGGTAAGTCTTTTTGATGTCCCGTATCTCTTAGTCTTTTCCGTGTGTCTGCAAGTCTATCTGATATCTTTCACAAATCTAGAGTCTACTATATTGCCCGTATATCTGGGGGATAGTTTACTGGCTAATACAGAGTACACAGCTGGCTTTTATACATTTCAGAGAGAAAGGAGATAGACAGAATGAATAGGAACAATAAAAGGTGGGAGCCCGAACAGTGAATGGCCAATGGCGTAGAAGGCATTCTCAACCATGGGTATTATGACCGGTACTAGGTGAGTTTCTATTCTCATTGAACGCACTTCTCATCAGTTATCTTCCAACTCGGTGAAACACTGACTACGGGGCTGGCAGTGAAATAACCACAAACCAAACCTTGTAAATGAATACGCGGTTCAATAATGCAACTACAACAACTCAAACACTATAGTCCTCATGCAAGTTCGGGGTTCCAATCCAGTATAGATTGTGGCAATTTGAACTTTAGTTCTCTTTGAGAAGCAAGACTTTACAGGTCTACAAGTCATATAGATAAAACTTGCTCGAATCCGTTCTAGGCGCAATCGCGGATAGACAGACGAGATTTTATGTTCAACGGTTTTGTATAATGTGGGTCTAGGTTTGGAGATAGTACTCCGATGCGTAACACAAGTGATTCTTTATGAGTCCCGATTCCAAATAGTATCCACAATTGCTAATCCTTGCGAGATTACAACCAATTGTCAAGTCCGATCCGTTTCCTTATATTCCATGTGTCCGTTCCATTTATCCAATATGTCCACGCGTCGTTTATAAAGATCCAAATCCAACACAGATAATATTCAAACAGGGAAAACAAATGAAACTTGGTATAGCTTCTGGGTGTCTCTGAATGAATGACTACTCTAACCGGTTAAGAGTGAAGTCTAGTAACTTCGTGTCCAACAGGTGGGGTGAGATTCACTGGTGTTCCTCCCATAACCATCCACTTAAATACTTTACAGGATTCTAAATATAAACGAGACAGATACAAACGTGCAGTAGGGTTCAGGGTATATGACTAGTGGTATGGCCGCTAGCCGATGAACTCCTGTCAGATATCAACAATTAGTAAAATTGAGAGAGATTTATAAGAAACATCAACGAGCCGAGCTTAACGATGAGTCAAGATCTACATCGCTTAGAACGATCGTGATGGGATATTGTTGATATGTCAACTTTTAGCCGACCTCCTTGTCAGCACTCCGTTACCCTCCTTGGTAACCATCCATTTAAATGGTTCCACCTTGAACCACTTAAGTGATTTGTCTGAAAACCGTGATAGCCGCTGCTTCCCAGTACCCAAGTATGGTTTCTTAGTCAATTGGTAGATCGACCAAGTCCAACCTTCTCTTGGCAGTTCTGGAGACGTCAGATGATGCTCGACAATGATCCCTCTGGTTCAGAAGGATGTTCCCTCGTAATACACCCTCAGTCAGGGATGTGCAGTAGCCCCAATCCGTTTCCAGGATGGTAAGGCACTTTCTGTGATTGCTCCATTAGCGACTTCCCACGTCAATCCTTCACCAGGATCGTTGTCCAGCACCTTTCTAATGGTTCGAGACACATTATATCCCTTTTAGCTAACTGTTCAGGCCAGCATTAACCCTTGTGAGATGATGTCCTAATGTAATGAAGTACATTATAGTATGTTGCAACTCGAGCAGATTTGAATAAATGCCCGAGTGCCCCAATACCAGGTCTGTCATCGGAGTCAAACCTGACTATTCTTGCCGGAGTCGAGTGAAACTCGACTTAGGTGTGTCTGTTTCCACCCGGTATACTTCTACCTCACTTTTGTACCGTTCATCTCCGAGTCTCGTTCTTGATACCCACAAGGTTCCAGGTAGGGGGAGCCTATATTTTTCGGTCAACGCTTACTTGAACTATATGGTTTATCCGACCACCACCAGCCCCAACCCGGACTTGAGGTCTGCTCGACCCATTCAAGTCCACTTTAACAACCTCAACATTGAGCTCAACTACTCCGGGGTGCTAACTCTGCGTGTTGAATTTTCCTTCATTCCCTACTGCTTTTCTCTTCCACATTCCGTTCTCTCCTCAAAGCCTTCACTGCTTTCATCTGTCTTTTCTTTGTCTCGAGTTTTGGAATTTGTGGCTCAAACTTGACGGGCCAAGGACTCGATTGATAATGTCCCAAGTCATGCTCAACTATCATACCGTGCGTCTCAACTCCATTTAACACATTGTTCTTTCCTCCTGCACTGTGTCTCTCTAAATTGGTTCTTCCCTCTTCTCTCTTTGCGTGCATCACCTTTGCTGATCGATTTGCGATGAAACGGTGCACTTCTTATATGACTAGGAATAGCTAATTGATAGGTATTGCGAACAAACACCCAAACAACCAACTACAACCAATCTACCTCCAAAGATCTAAGTGCTTCTCTTTATGAGTTTGGGTCTGGGCCGTAGTATGCGACCAGCAGGTTTGAACAAACACAAGTTTGATTTATAGGCTTCTAAACAACACACTCTACAGCGTACTAGCAATATGCAACCGCCAACAACAACACTGCTAGGAACCTAGGGATGGTCCGGGTGTGTTTATATGGGGTGGATACAAGATGGCTGGACCGCTAGATCGAGAACACCAGGGCAGAGTATGTAGGTTTGTGAAAATCCTCGCCTTAGGCAACCCTAAGGACTACTGAGGCTAACAACAAGGGACTTCAATCCTCAAACGGCAAGACTCTCCTTGACCGCCGACCTATTCCTTAACCAAGAACAGGAACCTTTCCGCTTTTATCGGCACTAGCTCACTACAAGTGTCCAGCTAGCGACCCAACACACTACGACAGAGCTTCTGTCTATATCGGGTGAAGGCAAAGTAACTGACAAGTTATAGCCAAACTAGAGGTGGGGGCACCTAGTACATCTTCTTCTTAGTGGGCTCAAGCCAACACACAATCCACCTAGCAAGTGATCCAACACACTATGGCAGAGCTTCCGTCTTGTCGGGGTGAAGGCAAAGTCACTAGCACAAACTGCAGCTGGGTCTCGAAGAGAACACCCTTGTTTTATATGTGGAGGTCTAGGACCAACAACACGAAACCCTCAACTTAGTCACTCGATGTTTCCAGAGTTCACAGTCTACTGATTCCAATATAAAGACTACTACAAGTGAAGTTTGGTATCAACCTCCACTAGCAGCCTGAGTCCACTAGCACCAGCTTCGTCCAAAGTCTGGGGCATAATGTTCTTAGACCCTAGCCTGTTCTGCACTCCCTTTTATACTACTAGGTTCGAGTTACATGTGAAAAGAGAGCTGAATAATACAATAAGCAATATTAGATGATAAGAAATATGATCAGCCAATGAGACGACTGCTGTTTGGTTTTGGGACTGGTTTGGTATATGCCAGGTCAGCCTCGCTGACCGGCTAGTGTTCAAACCGTGGGTATATCAATGGATCCTCAGCCCTCTGTCTATGCCGAGCACCCCTTCCGGACCAACCGGCGATGTAGCCGGTGGTCTAGGTCATCTCTACTCTGTCAGAGCATCGATCTATTTACATCTAGGCGACACAGTGTTGCGACCGACATCAAATGGTCATAGCTTGTTGGTCAGAACGTCGATCCGCCCTCTGGTCATTGGTACAGGCTGTTTGATCGTCCCTAGCTCCGTTCCAATAGCCTGCTTGCTATTCTGTTTGCCCTAGCTGCCCAGATCGGGCACTAGCCTCGTGTTGCTTCATCTCTTATGTCGTGGTATGTCTTTGTCAAAGCCCTAGCCGGGTTGCTAGTCGGGTTGTTCCGCCTATCGCCATCTAGTTGCTTATCTAGAGATTAGATAGTACCATCAGTTACTGCGCCGAGCTTCCTAGCTCAAGGCATAGCCCCCTAGCTGCACTTCCATCGTAGATATCCGTGTGCTAGACCCTCGCTAGCTCCGTCGCAAGTCATCTCTGGACTACTAGGGTCTCCTAGGTCATGTCTCATGAATGTATAGGCGGTGGTTCAATCCCTGGTTATTTGTACACTCAGCTAGCAGCTAGCGCGTCACACTAGTGTAGCCTTGTGCTACAGTCAGCAGTTAGGGCTTGCTCTGACTCTCCTTTATATCACCTAACAAGTGGTCTGTGTACTAGCTAGGATGCTAGTAACAACAGAAGTGCTAGTTGCTTCCCATTATATAAATACTGGTTATAGGAAATCGCAAAATTAGCCCTAGATGCTGCACATTTATGTTATGCCATTTCAGCATCTCATTCTTTCCAGATCATTTCTCCTTTCTTGCCCCTTGCCTTTCTCTGTCCCGGTGCCCGATTATGTTGAATGCTGAAATGTCCACAGCATCTCAATGCCACAGTCGCTGGAACCATCCTTTCGTTCCAACCTTTGTGTTCTGATTTTATGTTTAACAGTCATAGTTCTTCCTGGCTCTTGGACTCGTTCTCTTGTTAACTGAGTCTCAAGCTCGCGCCTATCACTTCTCGATTCCTGAAGTCCTCGCAATCAAGGCCTGGTTCATACTAGAGTATTCTGTCTCGAACATCCCTTCCTTCAGTCGTACCTGTATTCATACTTTCCATGATGACCCGCTCCAATCACAATATGCCTACCTTCCCCTTTATTTTGGCTCTCGTAACCCCGAACCAGGCAGGACTATCTAGGTTGAGTTGACTTATACCTAACTCATCTATACTTTGAAAACAACTTTCATCTGGTGCATTTTGTTCATTCGTTGGCTGACTTGGAGAGCTCAAAGACCGATCTTATAGCATGATAACCCAAAGGTTGGCTCGCCTGACGGGAATATATTCTCATTCAGAGACACCGTTGACTTCAAATTCACATCCGGTGTCGAGTCAGCACAAGGTACACTACCTTATTTATAGCACTCATTGGCTCACTCACTAGCTTTCTTCCCCAAACTTTCCACAGCTCGGAAGACCGAATTCATTGCTGCCTGATTTCACGTACGGTCTTCACACTGATACTTACTTCATCAGTTCAACGTCTACCATCGACATACTTTCATCGAAGAGGTAAGTTATTAACCTTCCTGCATGTCAGCAACGGCCTCTGGGTCGGCTAAACAGCGAGTAACCCGACGAGAACCCCAACCAGGATAAACCCAATAGACGCTAGTAGCTCGTGTGTTCCCCAAGCAGTAGGACCAGTCGTACGGCGTCCTCCCTAGGAGGCCGTATGTCGTAGGTCGGGATGCGAGGCGGAACCCGGAACGAGTCAAAGAGGGTGTGATATCCACTCAGGTATACAACCCGGGGTGTGGATATAACCCGTAGTACAGTGCGAAGGAAGCGGGGCAGGGTGGAGACAATGCCTATGTCAAGCCAAGGTAGAAGCCTGAGATTAGACGAGGTAGAATCTACTGTACATGGAGATTTTACCGTGCTTATATAGGCTTCTAATAAATTAAAGCGATCGCGGTCAATTGCGATCAGTTCCTACACCGTAGCATTAAGGAGCATTAATGCTGATACTCCTGGACTCCTCTGTGTTGGTTTCCGTGGCGTCGGTGGACCTAGGAGACCCGATGTTCGGGTTTCCTAATCCTAAGTGTCATCGTATCCAGTGGTTCAAACCCTGATCGGGTTCGCAACCACTCCTGTACTTCGTGTACTCTTCTATGTCAGCCCTTGGTGCATCCGGGACTAGAGTCTGTCTGTACGGGTTCCTAGTCCCTAACATCTTCTGTATCCTGTGGCACAGACTCCCCGAGTCTGTGGCTTTAGAATCCGAGGCCGGGTTTCAACCGTGAGAAGGTCACGTGATGGTGTCATGAGAGTCCCGTGCCGCTAAGACACGTCTGTATCCATACGGACGCGTTGCGCGAAAAAGTAGAACCTGGGTGATTCATGACACTGCACTTATACTCCTACTGTCTGTTCATTAGTCAAATATATACTGTTCCAACATTTGCTGCATTTCTAGTGCCTATTTCATGTAAGAAACCTTCAAACAATAACAACCGTGCACAGATATCAGTTTTTATTCGCTGTCGGGCATCTTGGCAATGAAAACTTCGAGTCTGGGCCTTCCTCCCTTGTATGCTCGAAGGGAACATCCTTAATCTAGTATTTTCGGGCTATAAGGACTGGCCTAATATTGTTTCCGAAACGTTCTCGAAGCGAGCAATTTCATATTTGATGATTGCACTCTCATTCCAGTTCACCTACCAGTATGCAGGCGAATAATTCTCACAAAAAGACCTCAATCATCCAATGGCTATCTCGATGACATTGGAGCATTCTTCCTAGGGGAAACCCCGCCATTTCGGGCTGCTTGATTTCTCTTTGAGTTTTCTGCACCAGGGCCTATTTGGGTTTGGATATCCATGTTTAACCTGTTCCCAGTTCTTTTTGGCCCTTCTTGTGGTACCTCTGGAAGACTGACCCATCCTTCATAACTTGACGCCACACTACACTCAGCAGCTACGTGATCGCCGCCTTCGTAACCTTTCTTCTTTACCATTACTAAAACTCTTTCGCTCACAACCCTCCTTACCTGCCTTGAAACTCTTCTGCGACACCGTATTCACCACACATTTGAAATTCATTGCAACAGCCCCCCTTTCACAGAGTAAGTTTTAATCCAACCCCTATTATCTCCTGATCGGCGACCGCCAAAATCTCAGACAAACACTTTCACAGACTCCTACTGCTCACCTCACACTCTCAGGGAATCCCAGGGAGATTTCTGGGATCTAATCAACTCCAAGCCCAAAACTATACGTGAAATCATCCAGTTGAGCAAACCTGTTCATTGGCTAACTCTCGCGGAATCCTAGATAGATTTTGTTTCTGAAGGAGCCCATCCAAACTAATCCCAAGCAATTTTAGGCAACACTTCAGGCCACTCGATGCGACACGTCTCTTTGGCCCTGTATCACCGCCGCTTACCTAGTGGATCAATACTGCTTCTCCGCTTTTCCTTCCTTGCCTCTTTCCACCATGTCGTGCTGGCCATACTCCTTTGACTGGCCACCGAACATCCAATAGTCATTCCGTCGCCATATTCCCGGTTAACACGCACTCAATTCCCATCCGACGTGCTCGTGTCTGACACCGCCCGATTCCGCCCAGCCCAATAGCCTCGTGTCTCCCTGCCATCTCATCGCAATTGCCTCGACCGCTCATCTCGTGCTCCAGCGGTGACACTTTTCAACCATTTCATCATTGTGTCTGTTGGCTTCGGCTTGGAGACATGCCAAGGCCTTCACATTGGATTCCTGGCGGGTACTGGTCGAAGTTTTTGATGTGCCTGCAAGTGTGCATTCTGAAGCTTTTCAATTTCAGCATCAGTGGGAGGAATGCGGACGGAATCGAATACCGAATCATACAGCAAGTGCGGGTAAAGCCCAAACATTGTACTATGACTGCTTGCTCGATGTCCGCCCCATTCTGCACTGCCGCCCCATTCTGCATCCGTATATGGTCTGTTAGGAATCACGACCCCATCAGGAAGATACAGACTGATTTTTGAGCACCATGTGCAGCGCACACAGCTCAATGATAAATCCAAAAATATTTGAGGGTATATAAAACTCGGAAAGAGTGGGAGCTCTCCCTTATGGCCAAGCAGCCTATCCAGTGTCTACAATGATATGTGATCAAGTTGTCAGGGCAAAATTTTTGATCAACTTTCAGGCTGATCTCATATTGAGATATCAGCCTTGGGGATTGCTTGACTTTCGCAGCCACCTGATAATACCACAAATCGCCTCTAACTAGAGGGTACCATGCCCCCCAATGGTACCCACTAGTTATAGGCAAACTGCCTGTGCCACGGAAATGCCATGGCAGGGGTGCCATGGCGGCCACCCAACGGGTGGCCAGGGAGAAAAATGGGATTTGGCCACCTGTGCCACTGATTTTGAAGGGTTTTGGCAGGGGGTCAGTAAAGCGTGATTTTGTGACAAATAGTGCCATAGCTGCCACCAAACCTTTAGACCCGATCAAGTACCAAAAATGTGACCCAATTAGTGCCATATATGCCACGGTCAATTTTAGCAGGTCAGTAAATTTTGTGACCGGGTTTAAATAGCCACGTATGCCACGGGTCAATTTTAGCAGGATCAGTAAATTTGTGACCAGGTGATTAGCCACGCATGCCACGGGTCGATTTTAGCAGGGTCAGTAAATTTGTGACTGGGTTGATTAGCCACGCGTGCCACGAGTCAATTTTTGACAGAATCAGGGAATTGGGGGCCGGGCTGAATAGCCATCGGTGCCACCGGTGACATGAAAAGGGATTTGGTAATTTTGAAAGGGACATAGTAAAGACTCTGCCTGTCTGCCATCTCTGCCAGCTATCTACCTATCCCCCTGTTTGTCCAAGGCTAGCAACGCAACTCCCTCCATCACCTCTCTGAGTTCCTCTCCCCGGGCATCCTCACCCTCATCGTCGTCACTGGAACCATCTCCATCAAGCCAACCATTTTCAGAACCCTCATTGTCACTTGCAAGGTCCATATCAACATCCATGGCACCTGACACGGATGCTGTCGAGGCAGGATGCGACTGCCGGGAGACGGTTGGTATCACATCAGTCTCGGGGGAAGGTGAGGCAGAGGTGGGGTCAGCCCGCTCCCCAGGCGTCAAGTCGGCAGTAAAGCGGTTTCCAAGTTTCTGGCAGATAGCATAGAAGCACTTTGTATGAATCTCGTCATATCGTCCACGTTGCCGGCGGTATTTTCCAATGAAAAATGCGAGTGTAGGGTCATCTGGCAGAATCTCGGCCTCCTTTGCCAGCAAAAACTCCCTCTCATCCTCGGATTTCGATGTCGAGTCGCTGAATCTCTTCCTTTGCTCGCTTGAGTTTGTGGTAGCTGTCCAGAAGCTGGCGAGCAGCTGGGTCTGCCCATGCCCTGATTGTGGCGTTGCCAGTGGGGTCCCGAAGAATGTCAAAGTCCGCAAGAAATGCGTAGTCAATGACTTCCTCCCACGACAAGTGTTGCCTTGGAGGGTCCAAGGCCAATGCAGCTGAATTGTAGCGCTGGAGGGCACTCCGGATTGCTTTGGATCGAACCTGGAGGGCCTTAGCAATGTGTTTTCGCACTTTGTATCCTGAAAGGTCTATCAGCACTGTCCCTCAACAGATTGGACCACATACCGAGCCCTGATTGGTTTACCTTTGTCAGTTCTAGAAGTCTTTTCACCACCAATGCCTCTAGAGAGTCTACCGCCCGCCTATACCAGCGGTTGACTACCAGCTCAGCCGCGTCGGTCCACTCTTTATCCTCTGATGTCCATCGTACCTCGATAGACAGGCGACGCTCAGTGGCCTGAACTGCCTCGACCACCTTGTTGTAATTCTCACGTGCATGCCTCCTGGTGTTACCATTGCTGTTGAGCCTTCTCCAAAGGCTTCATCGAACTTCTCCCTGATGAACACAATGGCAGTTAGAGCTACTGAGTCTTATTGAATCCATTAAGACTCACTTTCGATCAGCTAGATTAACCAGCAGCTGGTAGTACTCCATCTGGTCCGTTTCCTCCTGTGGCTCCTTCAGCAGTGTGTTGAGGTAGGCCTTCTCTTCCTGGATCCTACTCTTGAGCATGTCCTCTGTCACTCCGGCCTGTTCCATGGCATATTTCAGTGACTCTTCAGTGTCCAAGATTTCAATAGCCTGTTTGTAGTTGTTGACCAAGAACGTGCCTATAAAATGATGAGGGCTGAATATGAAGGACATCCATCACTCACTGAGATTGGCATATGTCTCGAAAGTGTCAAGATGGGCAAAGTAGGTCCGTATAGCCTGCCTTTGATGGAAAACACTTGCATATCAGACTGATCGGGACAGGCCATTCGAGCGGGAAAACAGCTGTTCTGCACCCTCTAGGTCCTCAAGTCCCAACCCCAGAACATAGGTGGCCAGGTAGTCTAGCTGACACTTTCTGTTGTGGGCATGACCATGGAAGGCCCCTACCAACATCTTGAGGTTCAGCCGGGCAGCTTTTGGACCGAGTGGTGAGTGCCGGATAGTGGTACTGTGACCACAGCCAATGTCATATCCAATGCCAAGGTCCGCCCCAAAAGCGTCCAAGAGGGCATTGACAATGGCAAGAGGGTATTTGGCCCTAAAAGAAGTCAGTTAGTTGCCACCGATGCCATCTATGCCACAGGGACTTACAACTCCCCGCTTCGTACCATGTCTGCCACCAAAAGAACAAACCCATGCCGACAAAGTGCAACAAATATCCCAGTCTCGTCAAAGATGCCCCACATTTTGGCGGTGAGCTCCTCGGTGAGATTCTTCCACCTCTCCTCACAGCCTGAAGAATTCTCCGGCTCATCACTGATCTACAATATCGAAATCAGCCCTATGCCGTTTGTACCACGAATCCTATTGCCATAAATGCCACGTACTGGGATTCCGACCTCCTCAGCAAGTCGTTCCTTTGTCCACCGATCCACCCTCTCACGGAACATCAGGTAGTCACCACCCGCATCTGCAGCTCTGGGATCTGCACACTCAGAGTCTCCTCGATGAGCTACACCATCCTCATTGAACCCTTTATCTTTCCTGAGGATGTGCTTGAGCGAGTACCATCCATGAGCAGCAGCATGGTGAAGATAAGCTTGTCCTCCCCCTTTAGCTTGTAGGTGCAGGCTGGGCATCCATTTTTGAGGCGCCAGTCAGGTGCATCGCGGCCAAGTGCCGTCTTCACACGCTTCTCGGCATTATCCAAGATCTCCCAAGTACAAGTCAAAGCAGATGGTGAATTGTTGAGCGCTGCAGGGCTTAAAGGCCGTGCCATGAAGATCTGCCAGTGTTTTGATCCAGGCTTGAACCCCAAGAGCTGGGCACCATAGGCGTGCGAGACGGAACATCTCTAGGACACGGATTGACACAGCCTGCTTGGGCTTCCATGGTGAGCAGGGGATCAAGCCCTGCCCAACAAGGCAGGAGGCGATATATGTGTCTGTGCTGAGGATAGGTGCATCCACAGTATAGGTATCTGGCTATACCATTAGAACTATTCCACTTGAAACACAACACCGCACCAAAAACATCGACAACCATCACCCTGAACTCGTTCTCCACCATATCGTCTGAAGGGGACACAGGTCCCCGCGCCATGCCATGCTCTCCTTGAGCAGCAGAAAATGCCATATACGCGTCCACCATTTCCTTCATCTGAGCACGGAAGCCAAGGACTCGGCGCTGAACCACATCCGACCGGTAACGCGTGTCCTGACGTTTCCTAAACATGCCTTGTTTAATGCATTTTAAAGCATAGACAAAGCGAGCCCACCGTCTGGCTTTGCCATGCAGGTCGTCAGATAATGCCTGCGCCATATCCTGCATCTCCCCACCCCCATGGCTGATATCGATGGGGACAGCACCGTCAATCATGTCCCCATATGTGAAATCTCCATCATCATCCTGCCATTCATCTACCTCGTCATCAGGGATATCATGAATGTTGTTCATGGTCTTCCGGGTGCTGGCTGACCAGGTTAGCAGCTCAGGTTAGTGATACTGGTGTGGCTTTTCAAATAAAGAGCTCACCTCGTTCCTGCTCTTCTATCTCCATTTGCGTCCTTTGCTGAATTTCTGTCCGCGCTTGGGTTGTCAGGACCTGTAACTTGAGACTGGTCCGCCCATTCGCATCTCTGACTTTTACCGGTACTTTCACCCGTTTATTCATTGGTGCAGCACGGTGCTTTTGCTTTGAATTTGTCGACTTGGCCATGGTGTTCAAGACAGGGAGGCCACGTTGAGGCCACAAGGTTTCAGACAAGCAGGTCATGAGCCCCAAAGTCATGAGGTTTCAGACAGGCAGGTCATGAGCCTCCAATGACATATTGAACGGAAACTGCCTCATGACAACAGATCCATGGCACTGGTGGCAGCCAAACCAAGGTGCCATGGCCGCCACAAAAATTGTCTGTGCACCTTTTTGCCACGGATGCCATCAGCCCATGGATGCCATCTCTGCCACTTGGTCACTTGTACAATAAAATATTGCGAACTACACAGTAAAGAGGTAGATATATTATGTATCCCGCCAGTATTCATCGTCTGAGTCGTCATTTTCATATGGCGACCCAGTCAATGGCACAGTGTGATCATAGCTTACATTTCCACCGGCCATCTCTGAAGGATCCACTGCCAAAGCAGCAAGCACCTCACTCAGCTGCTCCACGATGTGTCTACGGACGGCTACGGGTCTGGTGCTAGAGCTACCAGATGCAGCCTCCCCCTCTACAAAAGACCGGCTCACGAGGGCAATTGCATCCTCAGGGGAGCGGCCAGCTGCGACATGCGCAGCGACCCGAGGGTCCTCCACGGTATAGAGCGTCGCTGGCCCCCTAGTTGCTGCGGCCTGGAAATCGGCCAGTGCAGCATCCAATGAGCTGTGGATGGCCCCACTACCACGGACTGCGTAGGTTGGCGAAGGCGGACGCTGGACGGTGCAGCTCTGGGCGGTCTTGTTGGGGTGGTAGGAGGGGTGGGGGTGCGAGGGGGCAGGGCGTCATGCTCATGCTCGCCGGCATCACAGCAAGCATGCCAGGCGGGGAGGCAGTCGTCCCAGGCCGTGAATTTGACGGCGCCGCCACGAGCCTTGCCTTCCGACGCATGCTGGGCGCTAGTCCTGAGAAGCAGATGGATGTTCAAAAAAAAAAAAAAGGGAGAAAAAAATGACACACCAAGACGGATACATGCCGCGCTTCGATCCAGCAGCAGGGCTGGTGACGAGATAGAAGACTTTTGCGATGGCCTTGGTGGTGTTGGGGTCTGCATGAAAGGGCGGAGAGCAACGGCGAGGCTTGGGGGATGACATTAACGCAGGTGGCAAGAAGCGCAGGAAGGGCCGTCGGGGAGATGGGAAGAAGAAGAAGCAATAGCGGCCAACTTTTGGTCACGGGATTGGAAAGGCGGTGCTCGGCTAAGTTCTTTGGGGCGTTTTTGTGGGGTGCCACCAGTGCCACTTAACTCTTGAACACTGAATGCCACTATTGCCACGAACACAACAAACAAAAATCACTACCCTCGGAAGCTGTACGAGCCATCCTCACGCTGGTAACGACTACCCCTGCTTGACGCAGGGCTCCACATGGCATCAGCAACCTTCATCTGAATCTCATCCTGATGTTTTGCCTGTAAGATCGCCCATTCCAGCTCATAATCCCTCCCCTGCTCTCTCCTCTGCTCCCTCTCACAAGCCTTGTTGCGAGCCTTGTCACGACCTAGCTTCTTGGTGGCGTTCTCGAGCCTTTTTTTCCCTTTTTTTGTAACCAGGAACCTCCTGTTTCTGTAGCGCATGTGTTAGTTCGTATCAATAAATGGCCACGCCGTATTACTTTTGCTGGTACGCATCATTCCCGGCCTTTTTACGTTCTTGGTACTCTTGGGCACGAACTGGGTCATCCTTGATCCTCTGGCGATATCTAGGGTTTATATGAGCAGTGTAACAGGGAAACAAGACGGCCAGATACTCTTTCATCTTGATACGAGATTTCTCCGCCAGTTCTTCCTTTTTCCTGCAAAATTTGGTCAGGCATTGAAGACTAAGGCACACCGAACTCACTTTTCACGATATCTTGCACAAGCAAGACGTCTAGCAGCAGAGGTACGTGATGGCACAGGTGGCATTTTTGAGATATTCAGGCTAAAAAGACCAATAAGACGCCCAGACATGTGCAGGGGACCAAGGAAGGACCAACATGTGAGAATCTTTCATATTTGTGAAAGTTGGAAAAAAGTGTGTCGTGGTAAGAGAAGAGAAGTGGGGTACCTATATGCAGATATGGCACATTTTGGGATTGTTTCATGTACAAACACAAATCTCGATGTAGAAATTAGAAGTAATGCAACAAATATTCCTGGACCCACATATGTGTTAAAACTTCAAATTGGCTTCCTCAGATTTTAAATTATGGCTTGAGGAAGACCCATTATCGAGTTGTTGTGTGTCTAGAGTTGGCGATCACGGCGTCTAGGGTTGGCGATCACGACTTTTTATGGCAAGTCCGGTGGTGGCATGGGTGGCAAGATCGAGTTCATCACATTTTTTGGTGGCACTCATGGCATTCATCACAAAATTTGTGACCCCAGTGTGGCCAAGATACATGGCATTGGTGGCAAAATAACTAAACGTCCAAGAAATTGCGTAGGAAACAAGTAATTCTACACCCAGCCAGCCTTCAGCTCATCCAACGTAGAAAACAAAGCAGCCCCCGCCGCAGCCCTCTCCAACCCGAGTTTACGCTCCTCCTCAATCTCCTCCGCCATCAGCGTAGCAATATAGTCCTTCTCAGATCGAAATCCATGCTCGACCCATCAGAAGAGCGCTCCTGCAGTGTATTGGGTGAATGAATACCGTGTCTCGTGCTCGGCGATCCGGGTGTTTGAGTGGAAGATGGCCGCGCTCGGGATGAGGATCGTGCATCCTGGTGGGAACTCCAGGATGAGCTTGCAGTCCCAAAGAATGAGATGCCCACCCTTCGTATAGTCAAACGTGCCGAGAGCGGTAATTGCACACCACCCGTATGCGAGGTTGGCGAAGTCGCGGTGCCCGAAGGCGCAGGTACGAGGGCCGAGGTTGAAGGTACACGCCGACCAGATGCTGTTGACGAAGGGCCGCTGGAGCTTGGGGTTCTTGAGATAGAAGGAACCCATGTAGTCAATATGGAACTGGAAGAGGTGCGGCGCCCAGATGGAGAAAAGGCCTGAAGGGATGAGCATGGGCTTAAAGAGGAGGAGAAGGAACGCACCTGAGCCAAATTCGGCAAGGTCAATGAAGGCAGCGTTGCTAACCAGGGCGAGAATGACGGCGGTGTTGATAATCCCGTTGACAAAGTCACCAGGCTCATCGCGACCAGTTCTGTGGGTGGCTCCCGTGGTGAGCGAGGCCCAGTTGCCGCACCGATGGTAAAGACGAGACTCAGACAGTGAAGCCTGAGCCCGTGCAATTTCCATGGCCTCCACCGCTGGGTCATGGACGTCTCGCATGAAGTTGGGGGTGTCTGGAATGCCTCCGTACACAGTGCAGACGCGCTTTTCAGAGTCGACAATGGGGCGCGAATTCCTGAAGAGCGGTGAGTCCTAGAAGAAAAGGAGATGAAAAAAGAACGAAGGGCGCACCCAGCATCCTTGGGTGCTTTGACCAACGTGAACCCCGGCTTCGTTGCGTCCGGTCCAAAGAACATCTCCAACGAGTGAACGATTCCAACTGGGTCGCGCTCCCCAGTGGCGGCGTCAGGCGGAATGCCGTGGTCCTGCAGCCCGATCCAGCCTGTTGATGCAATGCGTACTTTCCGGACCTTGAATCTGGCAGCAATAGACCCGGCTGCTGCAGTGACTTTCGTCCGATGTTGGTGTGCAGAGGGGCGAGGGTCCTGGAAGGGGTCGCCCCTGGAGAGGGAGCGTCGAGCTCCATTGTTGGCCGAAGATGGTGGAATGCGGGAGAGAGGAGTGATCGGGGCAGTGCCACTGTCCGGCTCAGATAAATCTTCACAGCCAATGGCTGCTGCAGCCATGGTGGCAGCCGTGGATGTCGAGAAGCCAGTGGCATGGATGGCAGAGCCTTGTGAAGCTGAAGGACGTCAGAGCCGTTTGGTGGCATTGGTGGCATGAAGCCAAAAAACCACAAAAACCTTTCATTTTTGGCGACACCGGGATTTTGATGCACAGTGGCGGGGTTGGGGAAGGTGAAGGGAGAGTCAAAGGCTGACAGCTAAATAGCACCACACCGAATTTTTACGTCTAAATTACTCTTTGTGCCACGGGTGCCATCTGCTGCTTTGTGCGGGCACCCTGCCATCAGTGCCACCGATCAGAGCAAGCACGTGACCGCGATGCGGCGATCAAAGTCTTCTCCATCCACGACTCCAAGTGCCACTGCCACCAAAGCTCAAAATACTGTTGGATTTGGAACGGTAAGTCTTGTTTGGAGCTGGGAGCAGTTATTCTGACCAGTATTTATTTTCAGATGTCCCCCAAATATCCAATAACTGGAAGGCCAGCATTGCCAATGAACAGCCCCTTGCGCAGAAGTACGCGGTCCACCGCACCTGCCCCTGCCAAACCGAAGAGGGGGGCCAAGGCCAAAGCTGCCGCACCTGCTGCCCCATCTCCACCCCCGCCAGTGGCAACGCTGCCAGGTTCATCTAAGACCAGGGCGTCAAAGCGCAGAGCGACCGCCAAAAAGCCACCCACCCCTGAGTCCGAGTCCGAGTCTGAGTCTGAGGAGCTCCCCCTCGACGAGCTCACGTCCCTACCCACAGGGGAGGAGGTTGATCTCGGCGGCACCCTTCCTTCTGGCACCACCAACAAGGGTGCTGCGCTGGACGAGGACGATGCCGGCGATGGAAATGACACGCCCGAAGACCGCGCCCGATCCGTGTCTCAATCCCCACCCCACGAGAACGAGCACACTGCATCCCCGCGTCCTGAGAGCGAGCGTGCCACATCTCCGCACTCTGAGAACGAGTGCACCGTGTCCCCGCGTTCCGAGAACGAGCACACCGTGTCCCCGCGTTCCGAGGACGAGCGCACTGTGTCCCCACGTCCCGAGACCGAGCGCTCCCCGCCCCCACGTCCCAAGTCCCCGTCCACCGCTGCCACCAAATCAGCATCCACCTCTGCCACCGAAGAACGGGGCAAGTCCCCACCCCCCAGCACCACCGACAAGGGCTTGGCGTCTGGCGATGGTGTGGATGCGGGTGCGGATGAGGAGCCGGACCGCCAAGATGACGATGACGACAGTGGCAGCAACAAGGACGGCAACGAGGACAGCAACGAGAACGACGACAAGGACAGCAACGAGGACGAGGACGAGGACGAGGACGAGGACGACAACAACAGCGACGACAGCAGCGGGGAACATAACCCCGGAGGCCAGAGTTACCGCGACAGACATCCCGGGGCACCCGTGCAGCCACCCAGGCGCCCGAGGGCTGAGAAGGGGAAGTCCACGGCGGAGAAGAATACGGCAGTGCTCAAGGGGAAAGAGTTGAAGGCCGCGCGCAAGATCCTCGATGAGAAGGTCGGGGAATTCGAAGACCTGCTTGAGGCTCGTGCGGCGGAGCTGTCGGAGCAGCTCAACATTCCGCTTCGCGAGGTGAAGCAGCGGCTTGGGCACGTCACCAGGTACACAGATGGGCGCGACTACAACGAGTTCTCAGCGAAGGTCTGGAAGCGGATGAAGGAGATGAACGTTGGTAAGGACCTATTTTTCTCGTTATTCGTTGAAGATGCTGACCGTGCAACTATAGGGAAGCAGAAAGGGGAGCGCATCCAAATGCCAGAGGTGCAGAAGATTGTTCAGGCCGAGGGCGCCGATGCGTGGTCTGCCGACGACCTCGTGCAGCTCAAGAAGGATTACCTGGCATACCAAGAGAGCAAGAGTAAGGGCACTCGCCCCTCCAACAGCTCTGCTGCCAAGGATGCGGGTGCGGTCGCCTCCAATATTTCGAAGGAGGTAAGTTTTGGGTTTTCTTGTGGCACCAGTGGCACTGTGGCATCCATGGCAGCCATGGCTGACCTGTATTTCAGATGGATCTTCTTCAGCACCGCATGGGGGCACGGGCATTTGGTGTCCTGGCTGGTGGGCATGTGAACGACACCATTTCCCCGATGCTTCTCAGCGACCCAGCCAATTTCAAGTTCCTTCAGGAGGTCTACAAGATCGACCCGGTGGTTTTTTTTGGTGAAGTACGACAGCTGGACAAACCTGGGCGCCCAGGGCATCACCGCCGCGGCCACTACTTCCAGCGACACCATGCCTGCCGATCTCACTGCGCGCAGGTCGGAGGTGGCAAAGATGATCGAGAGCGACCTTCGTGCGTTTCTGATTGCCTCTTGATTTTACTAATTTCCTGTTTAGGCAATAAAACCAACAACCCCAACGTCAAAATGAACTACAAGGATTACGAGCAGGTCATCCAAGGCGGCCTTGGGTGGACGTTGGTCGGCTGGCCAGAGGGCACTACTTTTGTGGCGCCCTCCAACTTCAAGGCTGGAGGCGCCGGTCACATTGTCGCGCTTTGGCAGCGCCTCAAGTCTGTCGCATGCCATTTCGAACCAACGGACCCTGCACTGCAGGCCGAGATTCTAGCGAGACCCTCGGGGAAGCGATCAAGGAAGGCAAAGGGGTCGACAGCGAAGCCGAAGTCGGCCGAGGAGGAGCCAGACGCAGCGGAGACGGATGCCGACACGGATCCCGAGCCTGCTGCGGGGAAGAAGCGGAAGCGGCAGGAGGACAAGGGCGAATTGCAGGAGGGCGGTTCGGGGAAGAAGTCGGTGGGTGGGAAGAAGGCGAAGCAAGCCGAGGGGAAGGGGAAGGAGAAGGACAAGACGAAGGAGAAGAAGCAGAAGGGGAAGGAAGACAGCAGTGGGAAGAAACGGAAGCGGGGCGCCGACGGCGAACAAGAGGAGCCGCCGAAGAAGAAGAAGCGCAAGCCCTTCGCCCACTCAACCGGCCACAGGAGTGCTGAGTTTGTGGCCACTGATGACGACGAGCCCGAGGGAAGCACCACCGGTGGCAATGCAGTCACTGGTGGCAGCAGTGGCACCGGTGGTAGCAGTGGGGTCGCTGGTGGTGGCAGTGGTGGCAATGCGGTCGCTGGTGGCAGCACTGGCCCCGGCACCTCTAGCTGGGATCGCATGCAGGAAAAGAGGGTGAAGGACCTCAAGGCTGCTGCCGAGGCGAAGCAGAGGATGGAGGCGGACATCGCAGCTGACATTGCGTCAGGTAAGATGAAGCCCAAGACAAAGAGGAAGCACCAGCCGAAGTCCGCCAAGGAGATTGACGAGGACGACTACAACGACGAAGATAGTTCGTAGTCGCCAATCTCTGCTCCACCTTCTCGTTCTCCTTGCTGCCTTCTCCTTCCGGCCGCCCGCGTTTTTTTTCCAACCCACGTACTACTACAACGCCTGCTTGGGCCTGTTGTTTTTATTTTGTTTTACATACATGCACGCAAGAAATAAATGCTGTTTTCGTTCCCTCTGCGTGGTGGTGGTAAGTGATCTGTGGCACTGGTGGCAATGTCAGTTGAAAATTACAAGTGTTTTGGAAGTGATTGGTGGCACTGGTGGCAATGTCTCCGAAAATGATGAGGTTGCTTTTTAAGGCTTTTCAAGTGATTGGTGACGCCAATAGCTGAATCAGCGGACCACAGGTTGTCTGATAACCTACCTGCGACACAAATGGCTATTCACCTACCTACTGATGCTGTCAAAAATCGACCCGTGGCACCTGTGGCTAATCAACCTAACAAAATTTCCAGATCCTGTTAAAATCGACCCATGGCACACGTGGCTAATCAATCCCATCACAAATTTACTGATCCTGCTAAAATCGACCCGTGGCACGGGTGGCTAATTAACCCGGTCACAAAATTTACTGATCCTGGCAAAAATCAACCTGTGGCATGGGTGGCTAATCAACCTGGTCACAAATTTACTGATCCTGCTAAAATTGACCTGTGGCACGGGTGGCCAGTTAACCCAGTCACAAAATTTACTGATCCTGCTAAAATTGACCCGTGGCACGGGTGGCTATTTAACCCAGTCACAAATTTACTGATCCTGCTAAAATTGACCCGTGGCACGGGTGGCTATTTAACCCGGTCACAAAATTTACTGACCCTGCTAAAATTGACCCGTGACATACATGGCACTAATTGGGTCACATTTTTGGTACTGATCCGGGTCTAAAGGTTTGGTGGCAGCTATGGCACTATTTTGTCACAAAATCACGCTTTACTGACCCCCTGCCAAAACCCTTCAAAATCAGTGGCACAGGTGGCCAAAATCCCATTTTTCTCCCTGGCCACCCGTTGGGTGGCCGCCATGGCACCCCTGCCATGGCATTTCCGTGGCACAGGCAGTTTGCCTATAACTAGTGGGTACCATTGGGGGGGCATGGTACCCTCTAGTTAGAGGCGATTTGTGGTATTATCAGGTGTTAATTACCCACCTCACCTTGCTGGCGAACTGGCACAATCATTCACTTCACCTGTGCACTTAATCAGAGGCTTGGGTTGCTCAACCCTTGTTCCAACTGGTACATTTAAATTGTGCACTGTGATCCCCGACTAATCCATAAATCCATATTCTAGGGCGCGCCATCTCAAACCAATGGCCACGATTGTGGTGTATGGGTGTTGTGCACCATGGCTGCCATTCTACGGGGATACAGTGTTTCGGCCCTTTCTGAACATCATATGGGCCAGGTACGAACCATATTTATGGATTATATTCTCACCTTGCCTTTCACATAACGACTTTGGGAGCGGCGGATGTGTCCACCACGTGGTCACCTATCCCATGGACTGTTACCGGTACCTACTTTTTGAAATCATTCATGTACAACTTTGTCCTTACTCCCTGGTTTACACGAGCTTCGCTTTTTTTGCATCTCTGGCCTGTTACCTCAGCGGGCGGATATGTCCGCCTCCTTAGCAGAAACTAACAACTCGAGCATTCTACCTCACAGTTTGACTTTCCACTCAAGATTACCAAGATATGAGATATCGATTCGAGAACAAAAGTATTTGGACTCCACGTGTACATGCGGCGGACGTCCGTCAGCGGGCGGACACATCTGCTTCTGCTGTGCCCAATACTTGGTGGACGTCCAGGGGTATTTTATGTCATTGACTGTGTAGACGAGGACATGTATCTACATATCCATAAAATAGGCTAGACAATTGCGGCTTCTCGTCATGGACATCATCATGATTCATCAAATTGGGTCTAATATACCATCAGATTATCTCCACAACAGGCTACTGCTGGCTACTGTTCCAAGCCTTAGGCGACTTGAGATGGCTTGCAAGATCTTCCAGGCCCCCCCCGCTGTGACTTCCAAGCTGTCTCAAGCTGTCCTGAGGTCTCAAGGTGTGTCAATCCGTTGCAAGTAAAATGTACTTTTTCCGACATGGTCTCGTCAGAAGGTGCTCGGGCATTAAGGCAGGAGGAGAGATGAATAGTCTGCCTCGGCTAGTCGATGAGTCATGTGAAGTGGAGGAGAAGGCAGTGTCAGGATAAGCTCTGCCTCATCCGCTGAGTCGGTGCCAGGCACAGGCTAGGTCCGTCCGGCATGAGAGATCGTCTGGAAACAGTAATAGGGGAGGTCGTCCATGCATTCTGCCACAGGAGGGGACTGGTTGTACCCTGTCGACGATTACAGGTGATGTGCATCATCCATGTGGTAAGGAGAGAGCATCGGTCTCGTTCATCAGAGATGTGTTCTTCACTTTTTCGCGTTTTCATGACAAGACATGTGCCGGGCTACGCTCCAGAAGCGTCAGTACTGAGGTTCCCAAGTAGCTGGCTGGGCAGGAACCACTGAGTAACGGATGGGAACGGGGAGGAACACTCTGGAACCATTGGCATGTGCTCGCTCTGAAACCTGTAGGAGATGTGTAGCCCAACGATCAAGTGGAACATGAAGTCTACTCTATTCCCACCCACGGAACTAGACGGGACGGACTGGAATCCTGTTGTGGTGTGTTGGACATGATCATATGATCACTGGAAGGGGCTGGGAACATCACATCTTGATGGTTCCGCGCCATCCCGGGCATTCCGGATAAGGGATGGTCACTAAGCAAGGGTCTGATCACATGGACCTACATTTGTCGGCTCCTGGAACAAGTACCCATACTGGGAAGTACTTCGAATGCGGTATCCCTGGAAAGCTACAGACTGGGAGCTTCGGTTCCAGATGTTCCAGTAGACAGGAAGGCACTGGCATTGGAGGGAATGGACTATCAAGTCAGGATCAGCATAGGATGTTGGTTGTGATGGGCGGGGCACAGTATTACCAACTGTACATGTGCACTGGATCACACCAGGATGGTGTGCTCGACATGGGCAGCCAATAGAAGGACTCAGATACACAATTCTACGACGGATACACAGCAGTCAGGCGGATAAACAGACTATATTACTCATTTCTGCTTGTTCTTGGTCTTTGTCATGTGTTTCAGAACTTTGTATTTAGTAGCAGGGGCATCTTGGGCGACTTCACGGAATCACCCCACGGCTAGTAGGCAGAAACACTTGCGAATTGGGCAGATACCAGGGAGTTCGAACAAGGTGTCTCTTAGAATTCATCTTGGCTTGGAATTTTTTCTTTTGTGATCGGTATCCTTGGGATCTGCCTTTGCCGTTTGTCTGGAATAGTCTGAAAGTGACTGGAACTGTTGGGATTGTGCTGAGTACGCACTTGGTTGTTTGGGTTGTGTTGTAAAGAGCTTGGGATCGGAACCCACTACTGTTGGAAAGCTTGGGATCGGAACCCATTACTGTTAAAGAGCTTGGGATCGGAACCCACCACTGTCTGGAGCACTTGGGATCGGAACCCACTACTGTCTGTTACTGTTCACATTTGGAATCGGCATCCACCTCGTTTGGAGAACCCCAGCACCTCGTTCTCGTTTGTTTTCATAGCTGAGAAGCTTTACATCATCGCGCTCTGTGCTTCCTGTCTGTTTGGGTCTACCCTAGCTTTCCTGTCTGTTCCGGTTCCATTCCGGTTCACTCAGATCAAGGCTCAAGTACTTGGACTTCGTTCCAAGGACTTATATAAACAACACAACACTCTCTCCTCGTTTCTGAGGTCTATACCATTCCCTGCAACCTTTTATAAGGCCCTGTACCAGGGTCTGATACTCGTCTGTGCACGTCTCGAGCACTTCTGTTCCGTTCCGATGCACTTCTGTGTGTTGGTGTTTTCTTGATAGGTTCAGAGCACATCAATCACCAAGAGTCTAGCCCCAGAGGAACGTTTGTATCCTGCCAACAATGGTGCAGAAGCGAGTTTGAGTGGCAGAGAAGGTGATCTGGATGGTGGGGAGAGTGTTGGTCTCGCTCAGAAGCTGCTTCCAGTAATGTAGAACCCCATTATGGAAGATCTGTCGTGTACATCCAAGCTCGTTCCATCACTTGTGCAGATGGTTCGCAGGGGCCATGAGGCAACGAGCAGTGCATAGCACACTCGGAGACCTCACACCGCAGACGCAGCTGCTCCCACATTATGGTCCATGACAGCACCAGGCCTCTATCACCTTACTGCCGCCCTAGCTTGCGCTCCATGGAACGTGTTACTGCATGCTCTCGGGAGTGTCTGGATCGTGAACTCAGGGAGTTTCACATTCAGCACGTAGCTGAGAACAACAAGGCACAATTTGAGCACGAACTGGCCGACATCAAGGCAAAGTCTCTGTCAGAGACTGCTCCCAAACCAGCATTGAAGCCCACGGCAGCCCAGCATGCGCCACAGGCGGGTTCTTCCCAGCAGAAGGCTATTATCATCGAGGAGGATGTGCAGATGCCAGCTGCTCCAGCCATCGTGACACCTGCAGAAGGGACCACAGGGAAAGGGAAGGCAAAAGGTTCGAGCATTTGTCCAGGACCCACATCTTCCGCCATGGCTTCCACCTCCAACACCGTTAATTCCACCTCCAACACTACCAACGACATTGAGGACTTACTCATTGACATGTATATGGACCCCGCCAACATTGCTCTCCCCGAGGATAATTTTGGCAACTTTGATGAGCTGGATTTTGAGGAGGAGGCAGGTGGGAACTTGGGTTTGTGAGGAAAGGAAGGGTTTGAGGGTTTCAATTTTTTTATATTCTCACACCGTTACCTCTTTGACTAAATACTTTACTTCCCTACTTAGCTACACATCCTTGTTGTACAATAATGTGGGAGGGCGAATGTAGGGGTTGGGCTGCTCAGCCATCAGGGCTGAGGGCACAGCTTTCCTGATACCGTACAAGAGCACGGTTGAATATCAGAGGATGCCGGAGGATTGATGCCGGAGGCTGGACACACAGACACACATAATTTTAATAAAGGGGTGATTCAGTTGGCAATAACGGCATGCCTCGGCATTAAGCAGAGATAACAATTACTTCATGCCGGTTGATGGATATCAGATGTCAGCTGCGCAATATAACCATATGGAGATCCAGCTTCGGACAGACAGAAGGCTCAATTTTATAAAGAGGGTGAGGTGAGGTGATGATATAAGACTCGGAGGCAGAATTAGTTCTACAAGGATTTTAAGTTCATTACTGTTCTTTCTTGCGACTGAGTCTTACACTGCAAGGGATGATCACTCTGTCCACCAGAGCATCTATCCCTACAGTGAGTGGCCTGCATCCGAAGAGTGGCCAGGTAGATTGAGGACGTCAGACTCGAATGCCTGGGGTAGTGGCGACAAGGATTGAATGGAGCCGGGACCTGACCCAGACGGATAATCATCGGCTCCCTGAGGCATGAGCGTCAACCAGTCTCCATTCCAGGGCTGGAAGCTCAAGCTCGCGGCTTCATATTCCAACAACCCTTCCGCTGAGGGAGCGTCTTGGATCGAAAGATACTCGAATGGGACCCCAACCGATGAGGCAACTGAGGGGCCACAGGATCTGCACCCCAGTGAGAAAGGCGTCGAGCCGGATCGAGCGAGAAAGAGCGAGAGCGAGATGCATCAAATTTGATCGAGCCGTATCAAGCCGCATCGAGCGAAAACATCCATTGAATAATTTCCTTCCCTCCCCCTCGATATCCCTCGTTCAATATATTTCAAAATGTTCCGTCTCGCAAATCTATTTGATCTTGGTCAGCAGATCTGTAAAGTCTTCGACGTCGCGACATTCTACGCCACTGGCATGTCTGTGTGGGCTCCTCCTCTGGGACTCTTGGTATCACCTCAGCCTGATAGGGCCCCTGGAGAGCGTCCCGAACTCCTTCCTCAGCCATCGGATGCCACAAAACACTGGTACTACTATGGCTGTCTTGCATGTGATGAGATACGCGTCAATAAACTGGTGGTCGCGAGTTTGTGTACTCCAGAGGAACTCGCACAAGAGCCTTACAAAAGCAGTGAGTCCTCTGTATACTTCGTTGATTTTAGACTCATATTTACAGTGGGAAACTCTGCGAGACTGTTAAAGCACTCTCTCGAGTGCGAAATGGAGTATTACAAGGCCTACTCAAGCAAACTCGAAGAACAACTGCACCGAGTGCGAGGAGAGCGTCGGTTTATCACCGGGAAATTGAAGAAGACACAGACCACGCTGTTCGTCTTGCAAAAGGAGGTTGCGGCACTGGGAGCGACACTTCTCGAGCACGCCGAAGTCAAGCGCGGGCAGTTTGCGGGAGGTGCCGAGGAGCCACGGAATGTGCTCACTTCCCTCCTGCAGGAGCATGTGCGGTTTCTCGGTGAGAAACTCGTTGAGTTGGCCGGAGATTCGGGGGAGGAGGGGGTCCATGACGAAGAGTGCGAGACTTCTACGTCATTCTCAATTCTTTCTACATAATATCGAGGCGTGCGTAAAAATATATATATATATTATCTATTCCTCTGAAAGAAGTTCCTCCAGTCCCGCTCGTTCAGTGAGCTTGAGTCCCGGCTTCTCCATTAAATACCATCGGTCTACTTCCGTGCCGTCGTGGAATCGTGTCTTGTAACGTTCGTCCGGCGCCATCATAACCACCGACTTGATTGTATTCACATCAATGACTCGGATGGCGGAGTCGCGAAGATGCTGAGCTGTCCAGTAAGTATTCGAGGACGCCGCAAGAATTCCCGGGTGTGGGGGGCCGTAAAGCGATACCATCGCAACTGCTTTGGGAGGTACATCGTCGTTAATGTGAAGAAGGATGTAGAAAAGAATTTCCGCGATATAGGAACTCCCATCGACTTGAATCTAATAATTCGTTAACTCGGAAGTATGAGTAAAGAATGCGGTAGTATACCTTTACATTCCGCGAAATCCGGAGATTTTCCAGGGCTTTCAAACTCTCCTTCCATTTCGAGCGAGCGATCTGTCCGTTAGGAAGGCGCAGGCGTGCCCATCGAATCACACTGGCTGTATCTCGGGTCAATGTGCCACCATTGGCCTCGAGGTATGTGACGATTGCGCGATGTTCACACAGCCGAACATTACGAGATGTCGTGTCCATCGCGCGAAGCAGAGCATAGCCGCCACCAAGGTCTGCGGCACCGCGTGGCAGTGGGTTTTCCGGAGGCTCGATGTCTGGAATCATGGCCTTCAACGCATTCACCTGGCACCGGCGAATTCCTCGTTGAGCCAGATTGGCAAAGGCATTTGAGTGCTGTTTAATTTCTTCGCCGAGATTCCCAATGGTGCGCTCCATGCCCCACTGGGAGTAGATGATCCCAGGACCGACGCGGACCGTCTCTGGGGCAAAATGGGAAGCTGTATGGATGCTGGGACGAACCATGTGAAGGCGATCCGTACGGCGCTGGACATACTTCAGTTCAAAGTCGTCCGAGAACTGTGTCAACAGAGTGTGTGTGTCAGCCACTTCGGAGGGTAGTATCTCCTCCTGCATCAGAATGCGAAAGCCTCGAACACATTTGCAATAATGCATCCAGTATTCGTCTGGCAGAAGACCATAAAGTAGAGCAGGGCCAAGGCCAAAGAAATATAATAGAAATTCCCAAGCTTTATAGCCGCTTGAAATTTTCTCTGCAGGGTTGCGTGGTGGTCGGTCAAAGGAGCCCGGGATATACGGTGTCGCTTGCGCAACTAGGAGTCCTAGAAAGCGAGTTAAGTCTATTCAAATTCAAAAGTTGATAATAATTTCAAGGCCCACCGTGTTGTTTCCAGACAGTCGGATTTTTCAATACAGCCCATGGCCAGCTCCCGAGATCTGTGCTGTCGCTCGGGTCGCAGTCGAATGAGCCACGCCACAGGGGTATGAAGAGATCCGGAAGATTTAGGGCTGGAAGATGCATAATATCGAGCGCGAAGACCCCCGGGACACCGAGAATTCGATCCGGATGAATTCCGCTGAATATAGTTGGCTTACAAATGCCAGTCTCCAGGCGCCGTTTCTCGTACTGGGTTTTGTTACGAGATTTCGAGACAAGAAGGAGATTCTCGTTGTATCGTTTGGTCGCCTCTGCAGAGGTAAATGCCCGGAGCAGTACATTTAAATCAACATCGGGATGATCGCAACCTGCGACAGTGAAGGAACTTGGGCGTAAACGTGCCGGGTAGTAATGGGTGCCTCCCGGCTTGTGGCGCCCAATTAGAGGACAGTATAGGCGGCAGGAATACTTGCCGTGATGCCCTACACATCCATTCAAAGCTGCCATCCCCGGCCCATCTGCACTGCCGAGGGCGAGAAAAAGTCTGGAAACAAAAACCCGAAGGCTTCCTGCATCCCAAATGCGCAGGCCCTCCTTCTGAAGGGCTGCGACATGATGCAGGCCCGAATAAATAAAGCTGTCGGTGTTCTTGGGTTTCTGCGGGCCCGAAATAAATCCCCCAGGAAGAATGTGGTGTTTCTTGTAGCGCAACTCGGGGGGGAGATCGAGGATTACCCAGATATAAATCCAGCAATCAGAGGCCTTGTTGCGATACAATTGAGCACCGTCAATGGAGAATATAAGAACCATGTCGTCCAAAGTGATTTTACCCGCACGGACGGCCTCGATATAATCGATGCCATCGAAGAAATCACGATACGGTGATGTGCGCTTCCCATTTTGTTGGCGCAATTCCTCGAGAATAGCTTCGGTACACCGTTTACGATAGCGCATATTATGTGCGCCCCCCGGTGTCCGCCAGAGTGCCTGAAGCTGTGGCCCAATGGGAATTGTGTGGAACTGCTTGCGAGGAATCTTCGCAGTTCTACCGGGCTCATACCGGGGTTCCCCACAGAGTGGGCAGCCATTGAGCGGGGCAAATGGTCCAGTGAATCCGACACATGAATTTATGCACATGTCATGCACGATGGAGGTAACTCCACTGAGCTCAGTGACAAGTTTCTTGACACGGTGGTAAGTCAGGATGTCGTCCTCTGGATAACGGCGAAGTATGGCGAGCCGAAGACTATTATAAGTTTCCTCCGATGCATTGCTGACAGAAAGAAAGATGTCGAGGGAGAGACGGTGATCTGGGTTATCGAGGGACAGGGGTTGTTGTGGCGGGTTACGAAGCTGCTCCAGAAGATCGGGTGGGAGAGCTTCATCTTCATTATCGAGCGAAGCTGCTTTTAAGCAGTCAATGAATTTGTTCGCAATTCGAATGTCGTCGATTGGCGAAATGAAATCCGCTGCAGGAGGCCCGGGATCTGGGTCATTGTCACCAGAAGAAGGTGGGCTGTCTGGAAGCTGAGGTGGGTCATCGGGAAGCTGAGGAAGCTCGTCCTCGCGTCGCGGCGGTAACTGTAGATTTTCGGGCTCGTCGTCATGAGAAAGACTTTGTGGTAGGAGAAGTGGTGTAAGAATTTGTGAATCCGGCTCGATGAAAGGGCCAAGGGACGGATCGGGGCTGCCTTGCATATGGGACGACAAGTCTGAGGCACCAGAATCATCTACGGCAACAAATTGCGGGTCCGGCTGCCCAAAATAAAATAAATAAAACAAAAAAAAATTGGAACCTCAAAACTGTGGTACTTACCAAATTACTGGTGCTCAAACTAGTATTGTTCGTGATAGGAGCACTAATGGGAGTGCGACGGATACGCTTATGATTTGGTGTGTCTGTATTCGGGCCATCGCCGGAACCAGATTCCAGCTCGGAAGCCAGCCTGACAGGTCTGGCTCCAGGCCCTCCCGCAAGTCGGCTGCTGTTAGCCAAAGAATTTGTAAATTCGGCCGAGAGAGACGCTGCATCTTCGCGCATATGAGTATTACGCGTCGAATAAGCTCGAGGGGTGCCGGGGCCCGCTGGACCACCACATCTTTTAGTGCAATAGCAAAGAACTTGATTTGGCTGGAGAGCAGCCATGTTTGAGGCAAATTGCTGAGTGCGTCGGTGCGCGAGTCGCGCTTGCTTGGTGATGGCGGCAAGGTGACGTGATTACAGTCATGTGTTCGGTGACAATTTTTTCCCTGACTCAGACGCCTTTCCTCCCACTTTCATGGAGAACTACATGTCGGGGGGCTCCAGCCCGGCGAGCTCCTCCATGCATGGTGACTCCATGCTGGGATCATCTGAAATTCACCGACCTTTTCCTCTCAATACGGATTGGATGCGGTCAAGCAGCCCAGCCGCCTCCTTGAGCCACCGGTCCTCCTCCTCCTATTTGCAAAATCTCGAGCTTCGTCTGCAGAACCTCGAAAAAGAAAATGGCACAAGTCGTGCCGCCGCTTCGCTCCGGCAACCGAAGGCGAACGGACAATTGTGGATACATTGCATGTACGAAATACAATGCTTGAATGAAAAACAATGTAAATGGAGAATTACCGGCGCCCGAAATTTGAACCTTGGATGAATCTTTTCCAGGGAATTAATTGCGAAAGAAAATATGTAACCCACACGTACATTCTGGCAATTCACGTCAGTCAAGTGTCGGAAAATCCTCTTCCACGAGCAAAATCAGGCCATGAATTTTGCAAACACCTAAGCAAGAAAAGCAGTAAATGGAAATCCGTGAGGAGTCGAGTCGGTGAAAAGCAGCCTGAACATGAGCATTTCCAAGGACTGGTAACGATGGGAGGACGTTCAACACGAATAACGGTGGTGATGAATCAGTCCAACACCAGGAGAGGAGCGAGGAAGGGTGGGCAATTTTTCGATCCATTTTACATAGTAGCATCCGGTGAGATAGCATCGACCCAAGAGCACCAGGATGCGCCGTAAATCCAGAAAGAAGGAATTTGTTTGTGCCTGTGGAGCGAATTGAATAAATTGTTGTCCAGGATTCTTGCGTGCAGATTGGGGATTACTGGGTGAGCAAATATTTTGCATAATGTGGGAATTGCTTGAGCACAGAGCAAACCGATGGTAGAAAGCCCATCCAGAGGTTGCAAAGGAACAACACATGCAGAAACTGTTGAACTCAAGAGGGCAAGAGCAAAATGGTCAAATTGGGACTGAAGAATTGAGCCAGAACGTTGCAGGCCTGGGGCCATCAACTCGAAACGGGAGGGGGAAATGGCAGGGACGGGGAGCGAGGATGCTGGCCCTTTATTCACGCCACGGTGATTCGGCTGCAGTGAGAAGATTTGATTTTTCGGTGCAGTGGGAGAATAAGTAACCGCGGCGCAGCAAGAGATGTGCCGTGAGTGTACTAAATGGAGTTGGGTATGGTCAGCTGCGGAATCATCACAAATGGAGCGCCTGCAGGATAAGTAGGAGAGGCAAAACCAACAGAGAGAGAGCCACATGGGGCAATTGCACCGCCAAGCGAGCCAAATCTTACAGAACGGTTAATCTGGCACCGCAGCGTAGTGCGAACAACTGTGTCTGGTTGTGGATAGGTCAGCTGGACAATTTTATCGCAATCGGGATGGAAAGCTGTTGAATTTCGTCGGAATTGGTTAGAGAAGCAGTGCAGATGTAGGGCACGAATGGGGCATCGAGAAATGCTTGGGACGAACGGGGACAACGGTTGAACACGAGGCAGGCCGCAGTGGGAAGAAAACAGAGCAAAAGTTAGTATGAAAGGAGTTAACGAGAGAAGATCCGCAGAGGAGGAAGGAAAGAGCATAAATATATGGGGAAATAGCACAGCCGAGGAGCCATTTGCTTAAAGAACGGTTAATCTTACATGCTCAAAATAACTCAATCAAGTACGTGACCGCGTTCTCTCAGATTTTCCCTCCATCTGACAGCCGCGGAATTCAGAGAAGCTTACCACGAGCTTGCCAATGCCGTACCCTCTCTTCTTGCTTTGACATCCAACCCCTTCGGTTTGCCTATACAGTGATGTACCACCTTTTGGGACGGCCAAATAAAGATTGATCTCGGAGTAATTGAGGCGGGCTCCGGCAGCCAATTTGACCCGGCCAAACACATCTTTGGTACTGAATCTGTATTCTGTATAACAATTCTGAGAAAATTGGGCGGGGACTGGCCGATATCGAGCAGAATCAAGCAAAAATTCTCTTATCAGTCATATATCACCACTTGGGACGGCGTCACAATCATCATTTATTTGATCTAATCATCGGCTAATTCGCTTCCACTTTGGGACCCATGGACGCTGTTCTCCTCCTCGTCCTCGTCCTGCTCGTCTTGTATGTTTTTTTTGGGTCTGGGCAGCAGTGCCTCAATCTCGTAGTCCGCGAGCTTTGGTTTCAACCACCCCGTCCGGCGTTTCTCCGCCTTGGCAGCTGTCTTCTCAACCTCCCACGCTGTGACTCCCACGGCATACTTGGCTCGCCTGTCCACATTGCGACTTCGGATCGCTTTGTTGGCGTCTTGCCAAGTCGCAATCCTCCCTGTCTGGACCTCCCTTTCCGCCAGCCTCCTCTCCTTCTCCGCTGCTTCATCCAGTTTCTTCTGCTCATCAGCCTCACACATCTCGAAGAACGCGTCACCCGAGAAGTACTTGGCCTTCCCATCACCCATCTTCCTGCTCCCTGTCTTGCGGCGTTTCCGCTGCTCGGCTGCTTGGAGCTGGGACTGCGCCTTGGAGTTATAAATCCCAGCAACCACGGTCGATGCTTGCATCTCCAGCATCGACCGTTTGCGGCCCATATCCCGGTTTTCGCTCTCCTGCAATGCCTCAAGCAGCTCCGCCTCCTGCGCCGTCTGAGGTGTGCGATGGAAGAGGCCCGAGTACCGGGACTCAGCCTTGATAGGCGAGATGGTGTAGGGTTTGAATGCAGGGGGAGCAGACGTCGACTTCAGTGGGGATGATGATGTGAGGAATGATGCTGATGTTGTTGACAGGCTGTCGACGGCTGCACGCATGAACAACGGGGTGGCGGAAGACGTTCCTTGGCTGGTACAAGGTATGTCCGTATCCATGGACATTGTCTGGAGGTGCTGATAGTCAAGGTAGTCGGTGATCATCCCTGCCATGGCTCTGACGGGGCTGGGCTGTCGGATGGGGAGGGAGCCGCGCGACGACGATTCGAGGCTAGGAGCCATCATGTCTGCTGTAACAACATCGCGGTTCAGTGGAATTACACCCGTTTTGCGGAAGGCTGCCTTGATATTCGACTCAGTGAGTGTTTTTGTGTGAGCTTCGGCATAGATGGCGAGAAAATTCGACTTCGAGACAACGTGTCCCTCGCGCTCGTAGCGATCACGAACATCGCTCCAGTTGGCCTTGAACCTCGCAAAAACGACCACGTCGAGGCCCTGGTAGATGTGCGTGCTGTGAGAGGGATATCCAATCACCTCGATGTTATTTGCCCGCGCACATCGAAGGAATGCAAGTGAATAGTGGGAGATGTGTCCGTCGACAAGGAGAAGTCGACGGCGGCGTGCAGCCTTGGCCCGAGTGTACGCATCCCAGTCTTTAAGCCAGTCGACACTGATCTCGCCGTCAATATAGCCCTTTTTCGAGTATCCGAGTCTTTTCACAGGTCAGTCAAGGCTCAAATCTCAGTGCTCGGTACTCACGAAGCATTCAGCGGGTTATCCTGCTTCCAGCTCGCCTGGAATGCCTCTCCTTTGTAGATGACGAGCGGTGGGCCAGACGTCCCATCACCACATATGTTCACCAGCACCGTAATGTTCTCCGGATCCCCGCTGCGCTGCTGGTGCTGCCGCTTTTTACCGCTTCCGCCAATAACCCGTTCCTTCTGACCCAGTCCCTTTTGAAATCCAGACTCGTCGGCGCCGTAAATCAATTCAGGTGGGATTCGATCGTCACCTCCCTTCCCCTCGATAATTCGTTCCAGAAGATCAAAGTAGTGTTCCTTCGTCATGGGGTTGACGGCGCGCGCACGCGACTTGTCCAATGGAGCCGACCAGTAGGTACTCAGCTCCTTGTGGTCGGATACAAATCGATGTGTCCATTGCTTGCCGACACCAGCTGCCGGAAACTCGTCGCCCCAACGTGCCCTCGCAATCTCATCCACATGTTCCTTGAGCCGACGATGGCTTAGGGGGAAACCGCGGTTAGCGCAATCGATAGCCATTGCAATCACGACATTTTCCTCCTCGTTGTTAAGCCATCTGTGCTCTTCGTGAGCCTCGCGCATGCTTTGGCCTCCATTGACGCGTCGGTGCAGAGTTGACTTTGAGAGCTTGATAAGCTTCTTCTTTTTAGCAAGGCATTCACTCTCCGCCTGCCTACACGCGTCGTCGAGACTTGGTTGTGCTTGTGAAGACGAGCATTGTCCTTCGGCAAAAATTCGGATCACGCGCTGGAGATAATGCTCCCGGAGGTCTCCATGAGCCCTGTCCTTCGCACGGTCCGACTTGGCGCGTCCGGGCATGGCTGGGCTGGAGTAGAGGCACTGCAGGTGCGCGACGAGATAATTTGTGCGCGCCGGTGGTAGACCGAATTGGGAATGTGATGTGACATACCCCATATAGATTTCCCCAGCGAAATCCACCTTTTGTAATAGATACAAGCACTTGGTCATGTTTAAATTGTCCCAGGTGGAGGATGTACATTGGAAACTGAAGTATACCAACTTACAGACCATTGATTGAATAATTGCCTGCACAAATCCGAAAATGCACATCAAATCATTTCATGTTTTCGGCACTTTTGATGGTGATGCTGAATTTCAATGGGATCCGTTCCCTCGATAATCCTTAAACTATACTACAGTATACCTAAGACATATCACTTTGCATTGGAAAAACTCCGAGGACAAAACACAAGTGGGGAGGCTGAAAATTGCCATCGTCCCAAGTGGTGGTACCGTCCCAAATGGTGGTACATCACTGTACCCGCCACGGATCAGGCTCAATTACACGGACCTTCGCTACCGCTAGCCCAAGAAGACTTTCCCCTTGTGCAATATTGGACGCGCGAAGATTTCAAGGGCGATACAAGTGGTGTATCAAATCACACGGGCCCTAATCCGCGCGGTGCATCCTTGGTCTCGCAGGGTGTCAATGTGCGCATGAAATACATCGAGAATGCGAACGGGGAGGCGGTAGATGGGTACCGATGCACTGCTATTGCCAAAGTAGCCCAGCAGATCTGGTTTGAGCTTGTGAAGAAGGGGATCGCTCCACGGACATGGGGGAAAGGCGGGCCTCGACGTCGCCACCCTGTATAATGACGAGATGTGTCGAAAATTTCCCGAGTTACGGTATTGCGCTGA
The DNA here is from genome assembly GCA_029378375.1 of Mycena olivaceomarginata. Classification (NCBI taxonomy): domain Eukaryota; kingdom Fungi; phylum Basidiomycota; class Agaricomycetes; order Agaricales; family Mycenaceae; genus Mycena; species Mycena olivaceomarginata. Next base: position 24,251 of record JARKIC010002246.1, on the reverse strand, counting down.
CAACTGGAAGGCCCAGGCGTATGCGACAGCCAACTACTCGTCGTGGTACTCTACTCACGGCCCCGAGAAAACATCAAAAAAGGGCGGATCCACAGCCAAACAGCCTCGCGCAGCTGATTCTCAACCGCCACCGGAACATCGCAAGAAGATCAAGCTGGACAACGACAACTTGATAGTGAGTTTTTTCTTTGAAGTTCACACTTACATACACTGACGACTGTCTTCATTTTTTAATCAGCAACTTAATCCATTGTAAGTCTCCTGCTCGACAATTACGGCCGAATCTCATGTTTATTTTTCGAAGATGGGACCCCCCCAGTGTCCTCCGATCCCGCAGGTAGTGCACCGCCCACGGCTCCCGTGTCCGAGGGTATACCGTAAGTCTGATATATGATAAGCACGGCTTGCTTTTTCTGACCTGTTATCTCTAGGATCGGGGGTGTTCCTTTGGCTACCCCTCCTCCACCTACTCCTCAAATACCCGCAGCCCTCACCGGCGAAAATCACGTAGACCCCGAGCCCGTCGTTCCATCAGCACCGCCTGTTGTTACTGCATCCCCGGCAGCCTCCCTCCCGGTTCCCGATCCGGTGGATGCAGCGGCCGCCTCCCTCGCGGTTCTCGATCCGGTGGATGCAGCGGCCGCCCATGCTGCCCTTATCCAGTCGGCCTTCCCAATGGTGCAAGTGCCTCCCCCACCCCCCGTTCCTGCATCCACGCCAGCTCCCGCACCGGTCCGTGGCCCAAAGGAACCTAAGATGACCGCAACAAACAGTTTGACGGCACGGTACGTACTACTACGCCTTTCCTCGGTTCCGTGCTTGACGACATTCCAGCAATCTGTGTGCCATTGAGTGGATCGACAAGCATCACGGTAGTCGCCCCGCTTTTACCGCCTACTGGAACAGTATTATCGGCACCGCCGAAGAACAGGTACGGGAGGCATCTTTCTCCCTTTCCGAAGCTGACTGAATTGGTGCTAGCACTGGAATAACGCATCTTCGACAGCAAAGGCCAACGCGAAGGCAAATGTACGTCCTTTTTACCTGCCAAGTAATTTGTGTTTCCGAGTCGCTGACTGCCATTTCCAGCTCGCCATGGCGACAGCTTGACACGCGACACGGGAGATGATGGAGATTTGTTTACTTTCAGACTACCGGGTGTTCTGGAGGTATTACGAGGGTTTTCAGGCGGCGGGGGAGCGGGGGTAGCGTAGTCCAGTAGTTTGCCATTTATGGTAATTTCTGTGAATATAGGTGCCTCGTTGTGCCTCGAAGACGCTGGATAGCATGAATAATGAAAATAATGATGTATACACGATTCACTCGACGTCCCTCGACCCCGCTCAATGTCCCATCAAATTTATCGAGGGAAATCGATATATGCTCGAATTTATCGAGCGAGATCAAGCCACTCGCTCTCGCTCTTTCTCGCTCGATCCGGCTCGACACCTTTCTCACTGGGTCTGCACCCCCGAATGGGAGGTTGTTCCCCAAGAACATACTGGTCATCGATCTGGAGACGGTGGGGGGAAGGGTTAAGCGACCTGCCGGCCCACAAATCATAGTCGGAGAGGAGGGGTGAATGGGGAGATGGATCCACCGATGTGGGCCCTGAGCTCCACGGTGAGAGTAGCCCTGGATTCGGGCTCAAGGGGGGGAGTTGTTGCGCCGAATCACGGATAGCCCACTGAGTGTCCATTTGTCTAGGATGGGGGCCTATTGGGGGGAGGTCAGATGATGGTAAATCGTCGTCAGCAACCGCGGAGGTGTCGTAGGTGGCAGCGTGGAACTTTATTGAGGGGAATGAAGTGTTGTCCGACCGTGATCGACGACGAAGCCCTCCAGGAGGGACCGAAAACTCTTCTGGAGGTGTCGAGGACTGTTGGCCAAAACTTCGAGATCGTCCAGTCAAGTCGTGCGGAGGAGACGCCGAGGGAAAGAGGATTTGAAAAAAATCTTGCTCTGGCACGACCTCCGAACTATGACAATCTTAGTTGAGTCAGATCACAGCGCAAGTATCAATGACTGACAACGCAGAATCGAAAAGTTGCTCGATGTTGAAGAAGATAGACTGGTCGTCGGGGGCCGCGGGGTCAGTCATGGGCAAGACGGGAGCCGAAAATGCAGGGGGGATAAGGGAGTGGCAATGCGGAGGAGACGCGGAGGTGTCGTAGGTGGCAGCCTGGGAGTGTATTGAGGGGAATGAAGGGCTGGGCGACCTGGCGGCCCTCAAAGCGATACTCTCGGAGAGGAGGGATAGGCTCGGAAAACCGGGATCATCCTTCACCAGGTTCATATGTGATTTAGCCACCAGAAACACGGCACCTGCATACACTGAATTTGTGGGATTTGTCAAGGTTGAAACAGCTAACCATCCTCTTCCATTATTTCGAAGCGATCAAATATTGCTTGCTGCAATTCTGAGAAATTTTGTCCCGTTGGTTTGATGCCATCCTTGTCACATTTAGAGGATGAAATAGAGGAAGACCATTGAAACACACGTCTCTGAAGACATCACGCCAGTCGTCGTCATGAGTTATCACAACTCGTGCGTTGGGAGCCTGGTGGTGGGTTTAGAGCCAGGGACAAATGTTATGAATAAGAAATACCTCGCGGAGGATGCGCTCATGTATTATTTCCGATGGGTGAATAATCTTGAAAGAAAGGGATCAGTTGGGTTCCGATTGAAGTTGGTATCGCCTGTACGTACCTTGGGAATGGGAGAGGCATCGGATACCATACCATTGCCAGAGACAGGAGCTTGCCTGGTGTTTTGCTTCCCCTCGCTGTAGCTGTTTCCGAAGAAGAAAGACCACCCGAATGAAGACCCCCGAGACCCGTATGGTATGAAACCACGACCCGGCTTGTCCTGGAAAGTCGACGAGTCCGCCGGCTGGCAGACTTCAACCCCAAAAAGCTTCCCCCAGATGTTTTCGCAGACAGAAATCGCAAATGCGTGGATGAAGGTCGTCTGATTTAGAGGAGTTTCATCGACCAGTGGAGGGTCGGCGTGCTTGCGCCGACAATGCGGGCCTTGCCAGCGGTACCTGTGGCGATTAGCTGCATCTGCTGTTGGTCTGAACATGAGCTGAAACTCGTTCTGGAGCGAAACATTATGGTAAGACGCCATGCCCCACGAATCGGCCTTTTCGCATCCCGTGGCCAGATAGAGGCTGCCGTTCTCGAGTCCACGCCCTCTCGTTTCATTGACGTATCTGTACCAGCTTTCGGCGTGTCTCGCTGCATACCGTCGCATGTTTTCCAGATTTTCGAGCTTTTCCAGGTGGGCGCCATTAGGCAGGGTTAAAACAGCTCCGTTGGGTCCGCCGCAATTGAAAACAAATTCACCGCCCGGAAACCTGAACCTATAAGTATTCCGTTTTTGCACCAAGTAAGACGACGGCGGACTTACTCCGGAAGGTCACGGTTAATTTCATTAACAGAAGGGCTGCAAACATAATTCCCGGAGTTAAAATCATAGTGGGCGACGTCGATTGAATCGTAAGGCGATAATGGAACGAAATCCTCCGGAATATTTGCATTGATGGGATGGTTTGCAGGGAGGTAGATGTTGAAGAAGAAGTCGAAACTTCCTTCCGGGGTGATTCGGCCGACGTCACCTATGGCGACGCCCCTCCTTCGGTACTCGGCAGGAAGATTGACTTGAGGACCGGGGACGTATAACGGAGTTCCTCGGCCCTGGCGTAGTAGCTGGCTGCAATAATTGCCGCTTTCCGAATAAACTGTGGCCTGAGAAGAGGGCGTACTGGGAACGATCTAACGATACTGTTCGATGAGGCAATGGAAGGCTGTCACACTATCACACACCATCTGAGGTGGCTGGTGCGGTCCCGATAAGACGGTACTTGCAGTCGTGAAGTGCGGGACCGCGGGTTGTATGTTCACATTGCCCTGCACACTCATGAATTGCGACCCATGTACACCAAAACTAGTTGCGTTTTGGAACATTTGGCCGGGGGAAACACTGCGAAGCAAAACAAGTTAATTTTAGACCTCACGGTTCACGGCTTAGCGTACCTTTGTGCCACAGCGACCTGCGAAGGTCCGGAAGACGGATGATCGACTTCCATTACGCAAACCGACTTGGGGAGATAGATGAGGGCGCGGCTACTGAGGGTGCAGCTCTAGACTCTTATACACGAGGGAACTATACGTGACATGGGGAATTGTCGAGGCGATGCGAGCGTCTTCTTGAAGCTGCGCGAGCGCGGGCGGTGCTTCACACCTTCAGATGGGCTAAGTTGATGAGAAGTAGGCTGAAGATCATTTTAGAATCCCGCCACCGTCCGTGCTCTCCTCGCCTTTGCGCAACCCGAGGCTCCGCGATATTTATGTCGTCTGCATACTTTCACCATACTTTCAAAGGCGAATCGGCCTGGGAAGTTAAATCTTAGGTGAAGGTGAAGGTGTAGCTTGATGCGGCGAAGAGCCAAGGTGCACCATAACATGGAATCCTCGAGGCAATATGAGCGTCTCTTGGAAGCCACAAGAGTGGGGCGGTGCCTACCGAGCTCATGGCAAGCACGTTGGGGACGATCTTTGTATAAGCTGTAAGAAGCTGTGAGGATCCTGTCGTCTTCCATGCTGCCAAAACCAAATCGACCTAGGAGAATAAGTAATATCAAATGAAGGTGCAGGTGCAGTTCAATGTCACAAAAGGCACAACCTCACAAGACCATCCTGGATTGTCATGCATTGTGCCAGGAATTCCTGAAGCGTCTTAAGAGGCACAGCAGAGAGAAGAGATACAGCAGTGCGGACCGCAGTGGACGAGATGCGGCATTATGGGAGATTAAGGTGCCAAGGATCCTTGTCTCTCTTTCATTCTCGGAACGAGAGAAAAAGCACACAAGAGACACAGCAGTGCGGACCGCAGTGCCGGAGAGGCGGGCGTTGTGGCTCGAAAAGATCAACACAAAAGACAAGTGGGAAGAGCGTTTTCAGAGTGGGCACATATTCTTGGCCATTGTGCTCCAGGACCATAGCACATTTCAAGTTGGTGGTTGACAAGTGAAAGCCTGCGCACAGCCCCACTATTCCCAATTTGGTCATCTCATTCCCAAATCGGGCTCTTCTTCCTCTTCCTTCCCTTTGGCTTCTCTCCCTTCACAAGTGGCTACGAAAATGTGGGATTATTATAAACATCTATTCATCCCGGACCAGAAACCAGACCACTATACACAATAAGTACTACAAAACAAAAAAACTGCTGCGTCTTCTCTTCTCTTCTGAAATTCGAACATGTAGCTACAAGCAAACAAAGAGACCGGGGAGGGGAAGAAACAAAGGCAAGGACGGTGCGGCGCGGGGGATAATAACGGAAAGAGGAAGGAGAAGGGAGGTAGAGGGAAAGAGGAGGGAAGGTAAAAACGCATGTATCCATATCCATATCCAAGAGAGTGTCGAGTCGGGTCGGTCGTACAACAATAAATAGATAATCAAGAAGAAGAAAGGTGAACTAACAAATAAACCGTAAGAAGAAAAAAGGCACGAAGAATCATAAAACGGAAGCAAGGTCTGGTATTGTATAGCGTACAAAGAAAACGACGAGGATAATATCCGGATAGATGTGCGAGGGAAATAGAGTAGAGTAGAGAAGAAAGAGAGAGAGAGAGAGTATGGGATACAAGACGAGACGAGACGAGACGAGACGAGACAAGGACACATAGAGAGATTGAGTGTAGCAGCGAGCGGGACCGAGGGAAGGGCAGATCGACTGGGGCAAGGAGAGACCGAGGGAGTACGGGAGGCGGGAGATATGTATCACATAACATAGCAGTAGAGGACGCGAGCAGAGCGATGGGTCGATTGACGGAGGCGATGTGGAGACGAGGGGGATAGACAACGGGACGAGCTGGAGACGGACGGAGGGGAGGGACTGAGAGCGTCGCCAGAGCACGCCGCTCATACTCCGTCTTCGGTGGAGGTAAGGTGGAGGTAAGGCGACGTGGCGGGGGGGTCGACGACGAGACGGGGAGGGAGGGAGGCGAGGCTAGTTGCAGCGCCACGCCGGGGCGAGCGAGGCCTACAACGCCACCCCGTTCATATTCGCCCACGGATCCTCCGTCTTCGGCACCCCCCATCCCGCCCCCGCCCATCCGCAACTGCGGCGGCCCCTCCCCGCCCGTCGACCCCGTGCTGTACGACCGCGCCCTACCGCCCCCGGCCTCCGGCATGAGCCCGCCCCCCGAGAAATCGGGCAGGCGCCCGTTCGCCTCGAGCGTGCGCTGGCACTCGGCACCGCCTTCGGAGCGTACTGGAAGAAAAGGAGGAGGATTAGTATCTGAGTAACGAGGCACAAGGTGGGAGACGAGAGGGAAGAGGGAAGGGTGCATGCAAGACGGGCAGACTCGAACCGTCACGATCGGGGAATAAGATGAAGACGCCGATTGCCCCGCAACCCAAAGACAGACGGGAGACGGCCGGTCAAGACACCGTACCGTACCGCCCCACCGCCACCCCCAAAAACAACAACAACAAAACAGAACCGCCGCCAAAAAAAAAACTCACAATGCCGATTCAGCGCATCCATCCTTGCAAACATCTTCCCGCACCCGCCCGCGCCGCTCTCCCCGCCCCCACACACAACGGCCGGTAATTCGTGTGCAGCTGCTCGTGCCGCTTGCAGTCGTGCTGCCGCGCGAACCTGCGGGGAGGAGAAAATTAGCGTAGGCTCGGAAAAGCGAAACAACCCCCCCCCCCCCCCCCCAAAAAAAAAAAAAAAAAAAAACACAAAACCACTCACCCCTTGCCACACCCAGGCCACTTGCACACAAACGGCTTCTTCCTCATTATGGCTCCGTATATGCCCCTTCAGGTTAAAGCTCCTCGTAAACGTGCTCCCGCAGTTCGGCACGGGGCACACGAACGTCGCCTCCTGCTTGCGCCGGTTGTGCGACGCCTTGCTCGTGCGCAGCGTCGTCACGTTCTGCTTCGACACCACGATCGGCGGCGAGTTCCCGTCGTTGTTGAAGGAGGGGTTGCCGGGGGCCGAAAGAGGAGCTGGGCCGAACGGCGCGTTGGGGTCGGGCAGGTCGGTGTAGTGCGGCGAGGGCGACACGTTCGGCGACGGGTACGGCGACACGCGCGTCGAGCTCGCCGCGCTCCACTCGCCGTGCCCGTGCCCGCCCAGCCCGCCCCGCTCGCTGCGCACCGACCCGCCGCTCGCGCTCCGGTGGTGGTACCCCCGCGCGCCCCTGCCCCTGCCCCCCGCTGCGGATCGCCGGCGGCGGCTCCACGGGGCTCAGAAACTGCCCCGTGCCCCCCCGCCGCCGCGCATAAAGTCCTCGCTGGGGAACATCGTCCCCCGCGGCGCCCGTGCCGCGGATGTCCTCGCCTCCGGCTCTGCCTTACGTGCCCCCCGCGCCGCCGCGTCCGACTTTACGCGCCGCAGCCCCACGGCGCCGCCCCCGGGCCCCAGCCCCAGCCCCAGTCCCGCCGCCGCCAAAGCCGCCGAACCCCATCCCCAGATCCGGGCTCAGAAACCCGTTTGTCCAGCCCCGCCCGACCCGGGCGGCGGCGCGTACCCCCCGCCGCCCGCGCCGCCGAACGAGCTCCGGTGCGGGCTCGGGCTGAGGCTCCCGCCGCCCGAGTCGTATCGTCTATGCTGCCCCTGCGGCGGGAGGATGACGTCGCCCATGCGGTCTGTCGAGCGCGCTCCCGATGTTTGCCATTGCTCCCGATGAAGTTGTTCGGCGGCTCGAGCGCGTGGTCCGAGGCGCTGCGCGGGCGCGGGCCGGGCCCGGGGAGCATGTTCGAGGGGAAGAGGAAGGGGGAGTTCGAGTTGGAGTGCACGGAGGCGTTGGAGCCGGTGCGCCCTGTGGCCGCCCGGCTGCGCGGGCGCGGGGGGGTCGTATGAGTTTAATTGCTGCTGCTCAGCGCGGTACTCGTCTTGCTGCTCGGTGACTAATAAAAAAAAAACGGGCGTTAGCATACGATCCGAGCTTATCGGGGCGCAATCTGCCATGTGGTGATGAGGAAAAACAGACGCCCAACGCAGAACGCATCCCCCAAAAATAAATAAAATAAAAACTCACCCTGATGCAACGTCTCCTGGAATCCCGGCACGCCCGCGCCGCCCGCCGCGCCGCCTCCACTGACGGGCGTAGCAGGGACGATGTGCAGCCTTGGCCCCGGCGCCAAGGCCATCGCCTTCAGGCGCGTTGATGGTGGGGGGGTCGAAGTTGCTTGGCCCCGAGTTGTCGTCGGGCATGAGTAAGCGCGGAGGCGATTGGGGCTTCTGCTGCTGCTGCATGTGCGGGGAGGCGGCGCGCGGGGAGCGCGGGAGGGGCAGCGGCTCGTGCCCCAGTTGGGCGAGCGGAAGGTCATGTTGTCGAACGCCTGCGCGACGTTCATCCTCGGCGACGACTGGGGCTGCTGCTGGTGGTGGTTGGAAGCGATCGAGGACGCCCTGCTCCGGCTCTGGTGCCGCTGCTGGTGCACCTGCGGCTCCTCGCCCCCATCGCTCGAGTTGGGCGAGCTGTAGTCGTACGAGCCCCGGGTGTGGTGGCGGTCGGGCGCGGGGCCCACGGGGACAGAGGAGACGTACGGGCCAGGCCCAGACATGTAGTCGCTATCGTTGAACATCAACAGCCCACCGCCTGCCTGGGGGGCGTCGTATTCCGCAGGGTCGTACCCGTCGCGACCCTGCTGCTGGCCGGGCTCGTCGTCAAACAGCGCGAACGAGTCTTGGGTGGGATCGCCGGAGAAGCTGAGCTCGGAGTGGTTTGAGTAGGGCGAGTTGTGGTAGGAGCCGTTGTAGGAGGGCGTGTGGGGGAATGCGGGGCTGCCCAGGACGTTGTAGGAGGCGACGGCGGGGTCGTCGTCGTGGGGGTCAAGCTGGATGCGGAATTCGTTGTCGGGAGACCCGCCAGGCTGGAAGTCACCCTCGGCTATATAGTCCTGCTCCTGATGCATCGTATGCGATGTACTGCCTCGCTCAGAGAAGAAGGAGAGGGCGGTGTAGTGACAGTCAGTAAGTAAAGTTGTCTGTGTGTGCCGCTGTTTTCTAGTCTCCTGAACATCAATCCCAGATCTGGATGCAGTTCCCCGCCGGCAACCATCACCCTGACCTCTAATGCACAATAAAATTCATTACTCTAAAGTGCTTTTGCACTCTTCTCAACCTTCCACACAGCCTTGACCACCCCGCAACACAGCCCCGACCACTTTAGATAGCGATGTGGCGGTAACCAGGCAGTGCTCACCCTCCGTCTCTTGTTTCGTTTCGTCAAGCTATCATATCATTCAATCTTTCGTGTGGCCACTGAAACTCTCATCTATCTCGCCTCGTCGACCCGGATGGAATCGTTGTCTCCGAATAACGGTTAACCCACCCTGCCGTCGTTTGATGCTCGCTGCCGTACGCGGATCTAATCCTGCATTCCTCCCACCCAATTGCATCAAAACTCTGAATGTCGGCGTTGATCTCCCCCATCACCGAGGACGCGGGTCCCAAACAGCACCCAAAAATATTTATAATCGCGCAGCAGCATGACATTAGCATTGCAACTACTGTGTTCTGCCTAGTCGTTTTCCTCCGACTTCTTCTTCGAATCTCCTATACGCCGCGACACCCGACCGCTCCACGGGCGCCCCGACACGAAAATACCGACGCCCACTTGGGACTGCGGCTCGGCGTCTCGGACATCGAATCCACTCGCCGATCCTTAAGTCCTCAGACCTTTCCTTTTTCGAATGTTGTGCATCTGCGCGCGAGAACTTTCCGAGTCGGAGTCGGGCGGGAAATAATCCGTCCTCGTATGTTTTTCTCGCCGAGCCCAACTTCAAGCTTCCAGCTTGATAAATTTCTTCAAGCCCCAGCCCTCACGTCACGGCGTCTACCCCTCCTTCCTTTTATCTATTAATTCCACATGCCAGACGTTTATCGCGCTATGTATGTTTTCGCGTCTGTCTCGCTCCCCCGACGCGGATCGTATCTCCGTCGGCGCCCATCCCCATGCAGGCAGATCCCGGTCTTGAAGCGCTAGCAATTAATCGCTGACGTCGAGTCGTGCTGATCCAAGCCAACACAAGAGAGATACAGTACAGTACGTAGACAGGAAGGCGCGGTCTAGACCGACGCCGCGGAGCAGGTATGTATGTATCCTTTTTGGGACGGGTTTCGGGCGTCGCTGGTGGGGTCAGTGGGGTCGCGTTCGGATGGAACTTCGTTTGAGACCGAAATATACTATATATTCTCCCGCGCAAGACGGGAGGTTTCCTGTCAATGGCCATGGACCCCGGCGTCCATGAGCTGGCCCGTGCCGCGTATCCCTGTCACCTACCTACCAGACGGGGCGTGCGTCGCGCCGAAATTAACATCGCATTGATTGATAGCACAGTACCTACATCTACCTACCTACTTACTTCCAAGGACTCCACGGCCATAACCGGTGCCTGGCGCGATGCTGCATTGGCATTGGCGCCGGCTGCCAATGCCATGTAGGCGAGCTTGCGGAGAAGTTCCTGATCCACATTCGACATTCGACAGCATTCGACGTGCCCTAGCCTAGCGTGCCCCCCCGTGATCCCCGACCGTGCAAATCCCGTCTCGAGACTGCAGTGCATAGGTACTTACTTATTCGAGAAACCGACGAAGATCGGAAGATATCGACATTTTCTGGTGCAAGAACGAATCCGCTGCGCATTCGCACAGGTAAGTCGAGATATCGACACAGATTCAGTATACATACATACTACTACTACTTCCTCGAGCTCGTGCCTGGAGCGATGGCTCATCGGCGTGTATGTATGTACTATAGGCGAACTGGTGGAGAAGTTGCACGATGATCGTCTCCGTCTCCGAAATTAATATTCAACGTGCCTGTCCGTGATCCCCGACGCAAATCCTGTCTCGAGACTGCATAGGTATTACTTACTTATTCGAGAAACCGACGAAGATCGGAAGATATCGACATTTTCTGGTGCAAGAACGAATCCGCTGCGCATTCGCACAGGTGAGTCGAGATAATCGACACATATTCAGTACATATACATACTGCTACTACTTGCTCATCGTGCCTGGAGCGATGGCCCATCGGCGTCTATGTACTATAGGCGAACTCGTGGAGAAGTTGCACGATGATCGTCTCTGTCTCCGGAATTAATACTTATTCAACGTGCCTGTCCGAGATGCCCGACGCAAATCCCGTCTCGAGACTGCATGGGTATCGACTATCATTAATATTGACACTATCTTAAGTACTTATCTAGCTTGAGTCACCGACTCAGGCCGAGGAATATGTATCCGTTTTGGGACGCCGCGCGCGTGGAAAGTTCAAAGTAGACGGATGGACGGACGGGTGGAATGCTTCGCGGTCGTATGCAACTCAGCGGGCAGACGGCGTCGACGGGAAGCCGACGAAGATCGGAAGATATTTTCTCGTGCAAGAACGAGTCATTCGCACAGGTGAGTCGAGATGCAGATTCAGTATACTACTAGTACGTCCTCGTGCCTGGAGCGATGCTCCATTGGCAAGTCGTGCAGTCGTCGATCATTTATGTGCCTTTGCATGATCTGCAGCCCGACGCAAGTCCCCATCTATCAGACACCTGCCAGCCCGGGAGGGACGACCGTACTAATCATTGTATATAAGCCGGCGCCGAGGGTAGTACTTATGTATGACACACTACCTCAACTGCGCACCGCCCACGCGCCGACCACGCGCCGACAGACCAACAGCACGCAACCAACACCGCACCGACAAACTTATAGTTCCGAACAAAGTTATGTACTCGATGTTAATCCTGATTGATGCTGATTCTGATTGAGCCGCACGCAATCAGTGCTTGAAGCACCACTTACGCAATCTTTCTGACCGGAACAAAGATCCGAAGCCCAAACCGAACCGAACCCGAACCCGAAACTGACCGGGAGGCCGACAACGGGGTACGAGATGCTTGATATCCGAACGACTGCGGGTGCTGAGATTGAATTCCTTATGAATTCGTTGAAATTGGACCCGGTATGTATATAATATTGTGGAGCTCGAGGGAGGCGAGGGCTAGCCGGGAGTTTTATTTGGGAATTTGGAACGTAGGAGAGTGTTTGTTTCAAGTTCAGAACCTATTAAAATTCAGAACCAACTTGAACATTGCAGCGGCTCGCCGGCTTTAAGGACATCATTCAAAACTTTTCGACACACACAAAATTAAATCAGAACCACGTCGCAACCCTCCCGTCTCTCCTCTCCGTCTCGTGTTCCCGACCACTGCCGCTGTCTGTCACTCACCCGGGCCGACAAGTTCAACTCAATTTGACTGGAACACGATCGAACCGTCAGTCAGTCAAAGAATCGAACCGCCGGAGGAGATCATAATCTCATCTAATACGCAACTCCATTGGTGCCTGCCCGTCCATTCCCCCATTCAATCCGAATCTGCCGCACGTTAGAATTTGAGAATTCGAATCAAACGTTAGTGGACTGGTTGAATCACAGAAGCGCCGCTTGACACCTACGCCAGTTTGAACCGTACTGTAGCTGGAACACGACATCTAAATTCTAACTCCCGATTGTCTCGCTTACGGCGCGTCGGAGAACCACGCCCATCGTTGGCCAGTGCCAGTGGTTCTTGGGGCGATGACACAACAATCGAGAACCGTCCCGCTCGTTCAATTACCATCAGCACTTGTGAGGTAGCACTATTAATCTCGACTGAAATACAACCTCCGGACCAATCGCTTTTGAGGACGATTATCATCAACCACTCGCAGGTGTGGAATTTGTGACGAAAGTTGTGAGGCCGGCGGGATAACTTGGGGTTAAACAGAGGGCGACGGTTTCGGCACACAGGTAAGGGTCCTTCGCGATTGCTGGGGTGGTCGGTTCACAGCAAAGGTAAGTGGCGTAAAATGATAGTTGACCAAGGAACTAATCTAGTACATCACAGGTTTATATAGTGAACGTATATGGGGTTATTCGAATCAAGATGGTAGTTAGGCGTGCGGGGCATCGGCTGAACGGTAAAGTACGAAAAAGGGTTCGTATATAGAATTAATAAGGGATTAGATGTAGAATAAAGAAAACGAATGAGGGGAGAAGGAGAGTGGTAGAATAAAATAAGAAAAAGGGTATGCGCGGTAGCGCACCGTTACAGGAATATTCGGCACAGACAGGTCAAAATCCCCGTTCCAAGAGTGAATCAACCACTGGACTGCCGCTCTCCGTTTCCTTCGCACGGTGTATGTGAAGAAGTTCAACAATCGAACCAAGAAACGCGTCGCGTAGTTCCATCGCTTTCCGACACGCCGGTTCTTCTCCACCGGCTGGGCCGAAATCAAAATACTCTACTTCCCACCGAGAGGCTTCTCGTGCCTGGAGCGATGGCGTGGAGTCGATGATCGTCAAAATTCGACGTGCCTTTCCCGTGATCTACAGCTGCTTCCCGACGCAAATCCCGAGACCATGGGATAATGTGATCTGAGAGGTGCCTGGATCTCGAAGCATGAGTATCCAGGTCCCTACACATGTCTTGCGTCCTCAATCTCGACCTCAACTGCGCGCCAACACCTATGCACATGAACCGACCACGCGCCGACGCACAATCAACATCGCACGAACGAGGAAAGTTCCGATTCGAAAGCCCGACGAAGGGAGTTAATGTTGATCCTGCTTCAATCACACATAATTAGCGCCAGCACATCTTTCCCGCCGCAAATCAGGTTCAGCTTCACACCGAACCCCGGACCCCAACGACCGGGAGCCCGACAATACGAACGGGTGCGGGTGCTGAGATCGAAGTTGAGGTTGCGTCGTGGAGCTCGGAGGGCTTTGGTTAGTTTCCAACCATTAAAGCGAAGCGATCTCTATGGGTACTGACTGTATTTCGCCCCGACCTCCTCCGTCCTATGTAATCTATTCTCGACCGGAGAATACTCAAGCTCATAGACTTCATGGTTGAAGGCCGTCCCACACGACCTCCCGCCCCGTCTCCGAGGCTCCCTATCCTTGTCTATCTCTTCCTTCCTGCTACCTGCTCTGTCACTCACCCGCCTTTCAGCTTGGACTGGAACACGATCGATCAGTCAAGGAAGTGAAGCGCTGGAAGTAGAGGAGATGGTGGCAGCCTGTCAAATGAAGTCAACTGAGTTGGACTGGAAGGCGGTCCCCGTTCAACTAAAAGCTCCGCGCGAAGCCTGCCTAGCTTGACTGCGACTGAACACGATAAATTCGCTTACCAGCTCGTTGCCCGTCCTGATCAATCTTATATCCCCCGGAGAGACGCCTGGTCACCGCGTGTTCGAACTCGAAACACACCCCGGTACTAGTAGCTCTTCGAGAGCAAACAATAATAGTCGAGAGTCACGACTAAAATACAGCCTCCGGATCCTCCCGACCTATCGCTTCGATGATTATCATCAACCACTCGCAGTTGTGAAATGATCGGATAGACAGTCTCGTTCTCCCTGCCACGAAGTATGAAGAAAAAATCAACAATCGAAACCATGAATGCGCCGTTCCGTTCACATACCTTTACATGTAATTTCTACCACGCCGGTTCGTCTTCTCCGCCAGCCGAGTCGAAATCTGACGGAAGCTTCCCTCTTGCCTGGAGCGATGTCACGGAGTTGATGATCGTTGAATTCCAGCGTGCCTTCCCGTGATCTGCAGCTGCTCCCGACTCAAATCCCCATCAAATTCCTGCACATGTCTTGCATCCTCAGTCTCAACCTCAACTGCGCGCCACCACCTCTCTGAATCCTCCTCCTCGACTTATGCACGCCAACCGACCACGCCGTCGACGGACCAACGAACACCGCACCGCCGGGGAACAAAGTTCAAACCAAGCTGTGATTCGACTGATTCGACCTTGATGTGGGTCCCCGGATGTTGATCCTGATTCAACCACACGCAATCAGTGAAGTATGTCTTCCTCCTGATCATGCTTCATATCCAGTCAGAAACCGAAACCGACGGACGCCGATAATAAGTAAGAGATATGTAAATATCAGGGTGCCGAGATTGAGATTGATGCTGAAATTGGACCCGGTAATGTTATGGAGCGGGTGCGGTAGCGTGGCGAGGCAAGGCAAAGCGAATCGAGGAGGTATTTTTTTGGTTGGTTGAGTTTTCGACCGTTCAAGTGACCTGGAATCTACGATTCAAGTGCGTCCACACGGCCTCCCGCCCTGTTTCCCGAGGCTCCCTGTCCTCCCCTTTCTTTTCCTTGCCGCTAACTGCTCTGCAATTCACCCGCCTTTCAATTTGGACTGGAAGACGATAGAACGGTCAAGGAATTGAAGCGCTGGACGTAAGTTAGATGGTACCCTGCCTGTCAAACGAAGTCAATTGAGTTGGGCTGGAAGGCGATCCCCGCTCACTAAAAGCTCCGCTCGAAACCTGTCTAGCTTTCAACATAACGAGGTACGAGTTCACACACGTCGAAGTGAATCTGTCTGTGAGAGACTACGCTTGGCTTGACTGCGACTAGAACAAGATAATTTGTTTACTAGCTGGTTCGTTTCTTGATTCAGATCATCGGAGGCTGGTCACATGCCCAGGCCTACGGCGCGTTTCGGAAACCCCACATCCAGTGTGGCCGGTACCAGTGGTAAATTTCTTCGGGAAAATAAAAATCCAGAACCTCTCCGAGTTTCGTTTGAGTTCAGTACTCGCCGTGAGGTAGCAATATGAATCGCGACCGAAATACAACCTCCTCCCAACCAATCGCCTTGGAGGATGATGATTATCACTAGCAGCCCCAATGGTGGAATAATCCGCACGCACGGGCCGAAAAAGCTCCAAACAAGCGGAAATGCTCAGCCACTGGACTGCCGCTGTCTGTTCATTTTCCTTCGCACGAAGTATGAATAAGTTCAGCAAGCTACGAACGAAGAACGCGTGGTTTGTGGTGTATTCACTTTCCAACAATCTCCGCCACAGGCTGATGGCCTCCCGCGATGAATACCAACGGCCCTGGGCCTCATGGCGCGCAAGCACATGTCACTCCGCCAGAGCCCCCCGAACTCGGAATCTGCCATGTCACTCCTAGATTAGAACCTGATTAGAACAATCAAGATTCGCCTAACTGACATTGATCGACATTTTGACGTGCGGTGTTGTTGGCTTCTTGTCATGATCAACCTGGAACAAATGCGCCAAGCTTGGTTGCGATTGGGCGAGCTATTCTACCAATCGTGGAAAGAATGAAGGGTAAAATGTTTTCCAAGGCGCAGGTGTACGAACGGAAAACTCGGCTGAATGTTCAATCACAAAAAACCTCCGTATTTATTCGGTTCGGTTTGAGTTTTCTCAACCACCCACCGGATGATACCGACCCCAATACGCGGATCTAGCTAATCATCTGAATTTTGATGTTCAAGATCAAGATGTGTGTACAACGAGCGTGCCCTTGGCTCGTCCGCGGTCCGCAAAAAGCCAAGAACCCCGAAATTTCGGCCAGCCAAGAAGCGCATCGAAAACCCCAGCCCTAACTCCACGGCAGACCTGAGGTTGGCCTCATCACCAGAAAGCAATAATGTGGGCGCACCCTTCATCCGTTTAACCGTCAAGCCTGCCCGACGGACCTTTGTGGGCACCTCAGAGCCTCCAGCCTTTTCAAGAATCAACGACACGAGTTCGACTGCGAGATCGCCGTGATGGCTCTGACTCACCTTGTACGTTCCCTGCACTTGCCCTGGGAGGAATCATCCCCATTTACCACAAACTAAATTGAACAACTTCGGCTGGATGAATGCCGATGTTAGGCTCGACCCCTGCTCATTTCCGAAGTCTCCGATGAATTGAGCGTTGGCTGACGAAGGCGAGCTTACTTCTGTGTGCAAGAACGAACGGAAATGGGTTAATGAGTATGGGGAATGGACGAACGAGTAGGAAAGCAGAACGGAACACGCCGCGGGCTTCGATGGACGGGCGGGAGAAGCAGGGTGGTGACCGCATGGGAGCAGCGCAGTGATAGAATAGGGCTCTCGGATTGGCGGTAACTCGGAGGTGGACGGAAAATCGTAAGAAAGTCCGTGCGTATTTTCCGCCTGGCCGTTGGCCAAGCCATGACCGCCGGTGAGAAGGTGCACCAGTAGACAGAGAGATTGCAGTCCCGCCCCGAATCTGACGTTTGTGAGTATCCGATGGGCGTTAGAATGGACGGTCGAGCGTAGGTCGCCAGAGCGCAGTTGTGTCGGAGCAGCATGCCACAACAATGCAAACCAGCGGGAGCAGGAGAAACACCGTGAGTCGCTCGAAGCAGCAGATGTTTATTTGTCTAAACCCGGGCTGCGAGAGCAGATTCTCGCGGGCCTTCCTTCTGAAGGCGGCGAGGCGCACATAGTACAGCATCACACCTCAGACAACTTGAAGCCGATCTGCTGCAACTGGCCCCAGTGCGGCACGGTGTTTGCTATACGGAGCGATTACGAGCGGCACGAGTGATTGCACCTGTGTTGATGATTGAGGCAAAGCTCCAAAGGTTCTCCGATCATACCACTGGGTCCTCGGACGAGTAAAAACGCGAAAAAGAATCCCAAAAAGGAAAGATTGAAAGAAGATCGTAGAGACTCACAAGTACTCGACAGATACATTATTCAGACATCCCAAGCACTTTTGTGCTTATTCTTATCCCAATTGCAAGGACAATACACGAAGAACAGGTCAAATTTGTATTGTGAGAGAGCGAAAATAAGTTCTGGGGTTAATCCAAAAGGACAGCGGAGTGTTTGAAAACCACAGGTTTTACCAGTGTGCCCTTCTCTTTTGAGTTATCATTGGTTGGATGACCTTGCGGAGGTGGCGGCAGAGCCAATCAGGCATGTATTTGGGCTGGGAAAACCATACTGGTCAAATACGATAGCTAATGAAAGTGCCGATGCGTACCTTTTCCTAGATCAATCTTCTCACCATCTGGAGCTTCGTCTGCCTCATCCTGGGATTTGAGATCGGTCTCTGAGTCACCATCATCTTGGACCGAGAAGTTCTCGCTTTGTGTAAAGAACGGCCCGCAAAACATCGGAAACAAGTACATAGAACAGTCATTCCAAAACCTGCTTCTGTGATCACCGTGCTGCTGTTCGGAGTTGAGGCAATGAGGCAGAATTCGGAGGCGGCTTTGGGGTAGGAACTCGGACTATAACATACACGATTAGGAACAGGTTGAAATAGGAAGTAAGAATATTTTTATCGGAGCCAAAGGAATTCAAAATAGATTGGTCCAGCTCTTTCCAGTGGTCAGCGTCGATGTCACTTATGTTGTCGAAGTCGTATTCGTTGGCATCAGATTTGGCAGGCGACAGATGGGCGGGAAGGGATGTCGGTTGATGGTTCGGTAGAAAACAAGGGCTAAGCCCAGATGACAATCACGGTGTGCGGTTTAAGTAGTAGAAGGACGGCTGCACTTAGGAGCATCTGGGGGCCTCAGACCGTCTTTTGAGCCCTTCGGGCATCCAGTTCGTCGGCCTGACATCAAGAACTGCTGGAGATGACACCGGACGCGTCGAAAGCCGGAAAAAGCGTGATTTCGATGGAGCTAAGTCTTTAGCTCGTATTGAGAAGTGATTCAAGTGCACAGGTAGGGAATTGAGCGTATAGGACAGATGAAAGGCTGGCAAGAGGCGGCAAGCGAACAGAGTGGTTATGTCTGGTTATGTGTCATCAGTGGCTGTGCACATAACGGACATAACGACCCAGCTGATCAATCGGTGAACCCTCCAAAGAGGTTAGTATTTACAGTCCAAACAATGATGTAACTAAAAATAAAAATAGGAATAAGCAAAAGCCGAAACCAGCGTGTGGTTGAATTTCCACGCCGGCCATACGACCCTGCCACACCGAGCGCGACAGGTAGTTACTAGTATCCATTGCAATATTGAATAGCGACGTGAGACGGTGGGCAACTGCTGCTATTCAACAGACTCGTTCCGAATCCAAACGTGCAGGTCACCGAGGTATTCAGTCCCGCACACAACGCTTGCCCCAGAGGAACCAACACATAGTTAATCGCGGTGACCCGCACTCGTGCCAAGATGCCTTAAACGATGGGGAGGGTGGTGAAGGGATTGGCGCGGATTCAATGGAGCTGTTTTACTCGGTCTTTAGTTTTATTTTCGTCCCTCTCGTGGTTGCCGATGTGAAGGACACGATGACAGCATGCCTACTTATAAAAGGAACTACTCCTCGTTGTATAGTTCATCGGAAATCCGGAACAACGGATATCGCATCTGCCGTACAAGGTCCTGGCTGTCTGGATCAAACCCCTTTTCCTCGTGGAACTTGCGCACTGCGGCGTAAACACCATCGTCCCAGAAACGTATCTGCACTCGCCTGGACCAGGATATGGCCGGGAACCCAAAACGAGTAGCCTGGTGCATTGTGAGATTGTTGGCACCGGAGGAATCGAGTGACCAGTACGCCTCTGGCCATCGGAAGGATATTGGATTTGTTAGATTTGAGACAAATAGATAACCTTGCGGAGGGTCGTTCGTGGTGCCTGAAATTTTTAGCTCGCAGTTAATGAGGTATACAAGTGCTGTTGCCCGATGTTAGTGCCCAATGAATGACAGCTCGAACCCTAGAACACGCACCGTAATCTTCGTAGTTCGACGTGATCTGGAGACGACTAAAGATGTGATTCGCCTGGCACAGCCAAGAATCTGGTTCTCTCTAGTGCCACAGAAAATGGAGAGTAGTATCGTATACATCACACGAGTTGTACCTTCGACATTGAACATGGTCAGCTCCGGCCATTGTCCAAACATAAAAGAATACCGGGTCCAGCCATCCTGAAGGATTTCTCCGTGCATTTCTGTACCCAAAGGAAGGACATATGTGTCTGCATCTGTCATTGATGCGATCTCAACTGCGCCTTGAGTCGAGAACCTAGAGGGTAGTACATTATTGCCCCCAAATTCCACTCTGCCTTTAAAACGTGCGCCGGTGGGATCGAGTGATAAATGCGCTCGTGGAATTGATATGGGTCCATGGAGTGAATAACCGCAGTCTCCGAATCCGGCAAATCGAGGGGTATTATGGTATCAAGTCTCGATCTCTCCCGCCGCCGAGCAATAACGACGTCCATTCTGGGGAGATCACTGGGTGCGAGGGTCTATGCAGAGCTGACAAGTGGAACGGCGAATCCAATCGGTGCCCCTGGGTGTCCAACTTCGACCTGTGATGAGGGAATATGGAGGCGTAAGGATTTAGTCAGCGACTCACAATTGATCGCTGGAACGTGTATTCAAAATATTGGTTGGCATCCTGCGGGAAAGTTAGAGTTGCGCAATGTGGTTCCCGAATGCCTACCCAGAAATCTGTTTCCTTGCGGGAACTCAATTCCTGCACGTAAAGTTGGGAGGAGGACATACAGTGCGCGCAACAATATATATGCTCAACAACTTGAGTACTGATGGTGTTCCAGAAATTCATAGTACGGGATGAGATCTAGATCAAAGGTCAAGCCCTATTTTCCGTGCCACATTAGAACCAGAAGACGAACGAACCACCCATGGGCTATAATACCATGAATACCGGCCGAAACCGCCACAGCGAAAATCTGAACAAAGTTGGGATGCCTGAGACTCGAGGTTACGAGAATCATCGAGCGAGTGTCGCGGGGACTCACCGAAGTCCTGAATATCGTGAAAGATCCTGCCGCCATTCCTACGATGCGCAGTGAACACACAATTCAGGGGCGGAAAGAAGGGATTGTAGCGCACCTGTTCCGCATTTATCCCCTGGTACAGAGCGATAGTCATATCAGGCTTTCTGCCGTCGATTTTTCCCGTGTACACCCGCCGCACGGGCCCTCGCACCCGTCGTTTATGAACGACACCCGAAGCGCTGCTGACCGTATCTCCCTCCTCAAATCAACATCTCCCAGTGGGATCCGCCGAAAATCTACGGCCCGAGCGTTAGAATTATTAAGTTTTCTACTGAGAGCGAATCTACTCACCGTCAGGGATATTCGCGAGGGAGGTCCGGTTTGTGACATTGTTCGTGAACACGCCGCCATTGACGACGAAGTGGTGCGAGCTCGGGAAGAAGGCACCCGCGTACCTCGATTAAGCGCCGTGAGGATGCGACCAACCCTGCTCAATACAGGCAAGGTGCTTACGAGGCAGGTCCCGAATTGAATCCGGTCGACTCTCCTAACCTAAATTGTGGATCCGAGTGAGGCTCGTTATCCATGGACGTGGTGGCAAGAGGAGAAAGGTACTGTATCATTTCGACCAAAGGTTCACAGGGTGTCACCTGTCACCTCAATTGTTCACTGAACTTGATATTCACTCCTCGGCAATCAAGAGAAAATTCCCATATATGGCAGTCCGGCGAGTGCCGGACTGAAAATTTTGGCATTTTTTTCGCCTATTTAGGCCCCCAAATCACAAAGTCACCGTCACCTAGGTCAAAATTGTTCAGTTCACGACCGCCTGTCACCTGTCACCTGAAGGTCGAAATGATACAGTAAGTGCTAAGCAAGCGGCCATCCTACGCGCTGTCATTGGCAAGGCCTCATGATGGCACTGCTCCGCCAAATTGATTATTTTGGTAAGGCCGAAAATGCCCTCCGTCACAGTATAACCGCTACTGAGACTGGGGGTTTTGGTTGCAATTCTGTGCCAACTGAAACCAGAAGTATGAGGCGCTCTCTGACACGTACCTTCCAATTCAGAGTAACTGATAGTGATACGGCTGCTCATACTGCCGATCACCCCCGGTGCAGGCCGCCCCGGACCGCCGACTGATACGCTCCCTGATACTGTATCATTTCGACCAAATGTTCAGGTGACGGGTGACAGGCGTGAACTGAACAAATTTGACCTTGGTGACAGTGACATCGCGATTTTAGGACTCAAATGAGTAAAAAATGCAAAAAAATTGAGTCCGGCAAATGCCGGACTTCCATTTATGGTAATTTTCTCGTGATTGCCGAGAAATGAACACTGAGTCCAGTGAACATTTATGGTGACAGGTGACACCCGTGAACATTTGGTCGAAATGATACAGTACCTTTGGTGTAGCCACGGAAATACGGGTTTAATACTCATCATCTCAGTGAGGCAAAAACTAACCCTGAAATGATTAGTTTGTGGAGGGCATATTTTGTTACTTAAACCTCAGGAGCTTTCCGGTGACTCTGAAACAACACAATTTCCGGAGTGCTTCAGCCTTCAATAATATTAATCCGGCGCCACCGGCGGCCAGTGGCCATACTGAAACAGTGAACTACTGCGGATTCGAAAGCCGAACTCGATTCGTCCTGAGGATTGAGTTACTTGACACACCAAAGGACTGCGCTGGTGTAATTTAACTTAACTTAGCATCCGAATTCCCACATTCCGTTGCTACGGAGTCGTGTCCCAAGGAGCTGGCTGCCTTCTTTCTTTCCAAGTCGATTGCGCATGCATATGGAAGATGTTAATCGTCCGCCGGTCCCTCAAAAATCGCGGTTTGCCCAAAGGTCAGTCTATGTGGCCCTAAACCGCTGCGGGGTCCAAAAAAACTTTCTTTTTCCGCAGTGCTTCTCGGGGCGAGATGTTTCACAATAGGGGGTTTCAAAGTTAAAATTTGAGGTCCAACTTCTGCCTCAACTTCTGCCTCAACTCTGCCTCAATTGAGCAAAGTTGGGGCAAAAGTTGGGGCTCTAACTGTGAACGACCCGGGCAGCTGTTTCGGCCTTAACTTCCAAGTTGAGGCAATTCGAGGCCTCGCGTATCAGAAAAAGATCTGTTACACGCCGAAGCCCCAAATTAGCCGAAGTTGAGGCATCAAGTTGGGGCAGAAGTTGGGGCAGAAGTTGGACGTCAAGTCGGGCTCTTGTGCCCAATTTCACGTCCGACCCCAACTTTGTGCCCCAACTTCTGCCCCGACTTTTCGAAAGTTGAGGCACGAGTTGAGGCAGAAGTTGGGCCCCAGATTCTAACTTTGAAACCCCCTAATGCCACTGGATTTGGCGTACACGGATCGCAATTCATGTGTGCAGGGAACGTGAACATACAATCAATGGTCCCGTAACCCACAACGGGTACTGTTTAGTTCGTACGGCACTTTGGCGCGTGACATGAAATACGAAATGATCCTTTCGTATGGGGCTTGCGCCCTGTGTGACTTACGAAATTTTTCGTAAACCTGCCCCGCAGGGCCGCTCGGAGCGAATTTTTTGTGTTAAATTGGTGAGAACCTTTCGTATTGAGCCCTTGTGACCCTGTGACCTACGAAATATTTCGTAGATTTTTGGGCTTGTGACCTGTGACCATACGAATTGAAGGAAATCGAACAGTACAGTCCTATTGGGGGCCCAGCAGCCACCTCAGACGGTGCGTTCTACTACGACGCCCTCCCCCCCGCCCCATTGTCTCATGTCATCTTCAGATGTTCCCAACACGCCCTTATCTCCCGCCCCAGTTTACTCGGAGAGCGGGAATTATTGCAGCCAGTTACTACGCCAGGGCCGAGGAACCCGTTGTACGTCCCTGGCCCGCAAGTTAACCTTACCGCAGAGTACCAAAGACAGGTGTTGCTATCGGTGACGTCGGCGAATACACCAGAAGGAAGTTTCGACTTCTTCTTCAACATCTATCTCCCAGCAGACCATCGCATCAATGCCAATATTCCCGAAGATTTTGTTCCTTAACACCTTACGACCCAGTCGACGTCGCGCACTACAATTTTAATCCTGGGAATTATGTCTGCAGCCCTTCTGTTAATGCGATTAACGGTGGATTTTCCGAGTAAGTCCTACGCATTATAATATCGGTGCCAAAATATACATCTGTCTGTCTATGCACAGATTTCCGGGCGGAGAATTCGCTTTCCATTGTCGGGGGCCGGGTGGCGCTGTTTTGGCTCTCCCACATGGTTCACACCTGGAGAAGCTCGAAAACCTGGGAAGCATGCGACGATATGCGGCGAAACATGCCGAAAGCTGGTATAAATACGTCAATGAAACGAGAGGACGTGGACTAGTGAACGGAAACCTCTTTCTAGTCACCGGATGGGAAAAGGCTGAATCATGGGGCATGGCCTTCTTCCAAGACGTCCCGAGCTTTCAGCTCGGATTTAGACCGAGCAGACGCAGCTAATCGCTACAGATATCGTTGGCACGGTACCCATTGCCGCCGCAAGCATGCCGATTCGCCGGGCGATGGAACTCCTCTAAATCAGACGACCTTCATCCACGCATTTGCGATTTCCGTCTGCGAAGGAATCTGGGGAAAGCTTTTTGGGTCCGAAGTTTGCCAGCCAGTGGACTCAACATTCCAGGAAAGGTCGGGTCGTGGT